>JACEGR010002190.1:0-137226 GCA_014170235.1 Listronotus bonariensis | reverse complement strand
CAAAACAGTCTAATACAATTTTGTTGTAAAATTAATATGGGAACCAATATTCAAAGTTATCGAAATTGACATGGGATTTACTATGACCAGCCTGGCGATGCATCACCCGGTATTTTTTTAATGTTAGCTTACTTCGTTTTAATACCAATTTGTTACTTTTTAAGGTCTACACATGTAAACACATAATTTTCATTGATTAGGATGTGTTTGAAAGTTATTTATAGAATTTAATAACAAAAAATTGGACTGGTTTTTCGCTGAACATAGAAAACATTTATTCGTCATCACTACCTAATTTTAATAATAGCTTTGTTCGCGGGTCTAGTGATGAACTGATTCTGAACCAGAACCGAATTGGTTTAGAATTGTTTTAAAGCGCATGTCTAGTTATTTATTAGTTCGGAATTTTTATTTACCGCGAACGATTTTCTATACAGTTGAGGATGTATTCTAACCTAGCCTTTTGGTTAGGATTTTTCATGGTTAAAATGGATACTACACAAAAAAAATTATTTAATTTAAACAAAAGGTAAATTGTTCTACTGTCGAAAGCCACTCGAGGTCTCTCGGCGAAAGACGAGGGATTCCCTGCTTCCTCTCTTTTTTAACATAAGTATGTGTATTTAACTAAAGATAAAATTCAAACAAGAAATGGTAAAATCTTGTAATATTGTCTATATTTTTTTATTAAATCTATATTTATTTTATTGCATACATACATTCATACGGAATAAAATTTAAAATCCTTTGCTTATATACGCTCAAAATCACAAAAATATAAAAAAAATATTCAACAGGTATATTAACCCGCATAAAAAGTGGCAGAAATAAATAAACTGTAATACAACGGTTTATTTCTGTACCACAAAAACAGAAAACAGCTGACCATGTCGACAATGCGCATGAAATTCCGAACTGAACTTTTCCAGGACTGCTAATCAGGTTACGAATCGGTAACGAACTGATTCCATTGTCACCCGCGAACACAGAACTGTTACTAAAAATTCAGGATTTCACTAACCGCGATCGCTGCTTTTTCACTGCGCATGCGAATAGTCCCAGAACCGGTTCAGAATCGAACCCGCGAACAAAGCTATTATTTTTATGTTAACAATGATACTATAGTCTCTGGGCCAATAATGAAATGGACTTCATGATAAGAACACTTTTAAAACTTTTTGACGAGTCTACCACGAATATTCATAGCGCCATATACTGCTTGAGCAAGCAGCTTTGGTACATCGGCGAGTAATGGAATAACAAAACAAGCAGTATTAGTCACGCATATTTACATGCTGGGTGTATGGTAAACTTGTCCGACAAAAAAGTGACGCGTTTGCCCAGTCCGACACCCGAAATATTTGACATTGACAGGCTGGGTTAAAGCGGCGTTTTTAAAACCGAAACCGGTTTTCAAAACCGATACACCGAAATCGGTTTTTAAAACCGAAAACCAAAAACGGTCTTTAAATACATTTTCTTTTAAAATGCATCTTAAAATAAGTTTTTATTTTTTTATTTTACTTGTTTAAACGACTGGTTTGACTATTTTCAACCAGCATATTTAAAAATGGGTTCTTAAAATTTATTTTGTTTACATATCTTTTAAAATTGAAATCGAATTTAAAAAAGTTTTATATTAAAGTTGCTCATTTTTGTATGTAGATTAAGATTCTAAATTAAAAAATTGGAGTTCCCTTTTGAAAAAACAAAGTTGTTATGAATATGACCTTAAAATTTTAGTCAAGGTCACAAACTAATAATACCATTAAATTTGCCCCTTTATTTCAAACAATTCTTACTAGAAACATTTTCTTCTAAAATGCCGTTTTCTGGTTATTTGCCTGTCTAAGGTTAAACCAACCACCCTGTATAATCTATATATTATAACCAATATCCGATTTTACAAAATGAACGGTTTTTCTTTTTTAGATATAAACCGCAATCAACCAAAAACCTATTAATTGATATTCGAAGAACCGCTTTTCGATTTTGGTCCGATTATCCAAAAAACCGGTATTCGAAAACCGATTATCCGAAAAACCGGTATTTGAAAACCGCTTTTTTAAAACCGGTCAACCGATATTCGAAAAGTGGTTAACCGGTATTTGAAAACCGGTTTTCGAATACCGGTTTTCTGTTTTGGCCAAAACCGCGGTTAACCAAAAACCGGTTAACCGAAAAACCGGTTTCGATTGCCAGCCCTAGTCAAAAGCAACCCTCCTAAAAGATTTTAAAAGTGTTATTATCATAAAGTCAATTTCATAACTGGCCCAGGGACTATACCGCCTTTACATGTAGCAAACTTCCGCGGTAGTGAGTAGAAAAGTGGGCAACGCGAGTTAGTTAACATGTCGCTCGCGTTTCCTTCAGTGGCGGCGTTTTCCAGAAGGTCAGAGAACTAGCAAGAGCAGTGGCAGTAAGCAGGAGAGTGGCGGTATAAAGCATGACATATAAGTGGCAATTTATATTTTTTGTATTGTTTAATTTCTAAAGGACTAGCCTAAAAGGTGCCTTTGTATTTGGAGTTAGAATAAGCGTCATCTACTTAGCGGCCCAAAATGTGAAATTAAAGGTTTAAAAAACAGCTCGGAATTGGTCAAGAAATGGTCACTAAGTGTAACAAATAGGTCATCCATACACAACCTTTTACAGCACGTTTAAAATATCAAAATTATCGATAAGAAATTAGCGCCTCGAATTAATTATGCATGGCCCAATCAAAACAGGTTGCAATTGGTCACAAAATGGTCAGCATTGGTCAGTATGATTAATTAATTGGTCAGCAAGATTAATAGAGTTCAATATTAAATAAAGACATTCAAAGACGAGAAAACTTTATGAGCGTCCGAAATTTAAAAATTTAGGTTCAAAAAAATTCTGAAAGCTAGTGACATTTAGAGAATTGGCATAAGTATTTATTATTTGGTTAAAGATACTGAAATATGTATAAAAGGGTTTAAAAGTCACTAATTGTTACATAAATATATTTACCACCTCACCATAAATATCCGGGGGTCGTTTCAGGCTGTAACAATTGGTCACGATTGGTGATTAGGTCACAGTAATTGGTCACCAGTAAAATAGAATTAAGAGAAGGTATTTTAAATATGCAGGAGTGGTTTCACAGATTTTTTTTAATATATGTAGCACCTCAATATCAACATTAAGAGCTGATTTAATGCTATCTAAATTGATCACGAATGGGTCACTATTGGTCAGTCGGTCTCAGTGATCTACTGACCTGCAATTGCGTGATATGGGATATCAATCAATCAATCAAAATATGCTTTATTGTTTAAGGATTATTTCTTGTTACCAAAGCTGTAATAAATAAAAATTTAATAAAAATGCAATATTGTAAAAATAAAAAAAAACATGTATATACCACAAACCAAATGGTAAAAGTTATACTAATAGTCGTATTCAATAAATAAATAATTAAAAAGGAAAACGTGACTGTATGACATGAATTTTATAATAGTCAGCTACACAAAATTAGAATAAAACAAATCAATACAATACAATTTTTAAAACATGTTAAAATTCTTCATAAAAACAGTTTAAAAAGAAAAAAATATATACATCACATAAACATTATTTATAAAAAACAAGAATGGAAAAAATACATGTCAAACTCTAAAATGACTCATGCGCCCAGTACTCTTTCGACAGTATAAAAAGCCTGTGTTATTAAAAAGGCTTTAACCTTATTTCTAAAAGCTGTGTACTGTTTTATCTGTCGAACGTCTAGTGGCAAAGCATTAAACATTTTCTTGCTATCATAAAAGATGGACTTTTTTGTTAAAGCTGTTGAAGGAATTGGCAAATTAATGTTAAATCTACTGCGTGTGTTAATTAATGAAGTGGCATGAATTTGTTCTGAATACTTTTTGTGCATTAGACAAGCAGAGTCTAAAATAAACAAGCTCGCCAGGCTAAGAATTCCTTCGGACTTAAAAAAAGGTATGCATGAGTCCCAGGGGGGCTAAATATGTCAAAATCCGGTCCCACTAGGTTTTATACTAACCTTGGTGGGTTATCAAAGGTTTAAAAGAAAAAAATCACCAAATAGTAACCACTAACAGATACACTTAAAAACACTTAAAAATGTTGTTAGCCTACGATTTGCGTTATGTATATGTACATTGTTTTTAAATAAAATATTTAATTGATTATCTTTATCATGGTTATAATACAAATAATTAAATATTTACATGCCTATGTGTATTTATATTTGACAAATATACTTTCGCGGTAATAATATTTCAAATTTACAAATTTTGTTATTTAGTTAAACTTACAAGTTTATCGCAAGTCGTTTGTCATCTTTTTAAATCCTTAAATTTAATTAACAAATCTTACTTAAGTCCAATTAAGACGAGATAAATTTATATGTCAATTAATGAATTAAATAATTATGTTAAAACCTTATAAAAATGTACATAAATGTATTATTGATCTTTATACATATCTGCTGACCTCCAGTTAAAATTGTCGTTATTTATTTCACAAAATGAGGAAAAAAGTTATAATAATATTATTTCGGTTCAAAATATCATCGCAAGATGACTCATAGTCTGTACAAAGTGATTAAATAATATACTCACCAAAAATTTCAAATATCAAATAACCTCTGGTTTTTCTAATTGCTTATTTTTAAAAATAATAACGTAAAGTAAATATCTAAAACGAGAAAGGGTATATTAGTCTAAAATCCGAATAACAAGCGACCTTCACCCATCTGTTTACCGGATAAAAACTGTTTTATATTAAAGATAGTATTTAGAAAAGGTATCGCCATAGGGTTGACTAAAAATTGAGGTTAAGGCTATGACCAATTAAAAAAAAAGTAAGTTTTAAATTTTTTTGAGTGACTCTGTATAATGTCAATTTTCAATTTTTTTATTGTATTTGACAGTACTAATATATTAGTACATTTTATTTCTTCGATTTCAAGGTGTGTAAAAAATTTTGAGGTTTTTTTAAAATTAAATATGGCCTTGACCTAATTTTTTTAGGCAACCCTATGGCAATAGAGAGATATGGGTACTTTGGTTCACGCCTACGTTCGTTATTTACGTAAGGCGCTATTTAAATACCTCATACGGTATTTAGTGTTTGTTTTTAGAGATATGGAAGACGCCGTATTACGAACGGTTAATTACACCTGTCTGCGAATTTACAAAATCAAAAACAAATGATTCTTTAATGTGCGAATACTAAAGTTTTTCCCGTTATTTCAGACACATTTTACTGTACATTTTTCCACTTTTCCAAATGAATTTTGTCTAAGACATTCTCTCAGTAAAGCCAGGTCATTGTCGGCCGAAAATCTTAACCTTTTGTTTCTTTTTACCTGCGACATTTATCCCAAAAAAGCAAGGCTTTATCAAATATTAGTAGTTTAACTTTACTCTGTGGCTTTATTACCCAAATATTTGTAGAAATTGTCGAAATAAATAATATAACCTTAAAAAATTAACAAAGAAAAATATTGTGCGCATGGCAATTCTATTCGCTATTTTAAATAGCACACAGCTTTATCAGCCCGCAAATTACTACATGCGGTAACATTATTACCACCAGCGACGGTAAAAATCGAATCGCGCATAACTTAACTGTCATAATAGCGCTTACGTTAATACCGTATGACGTTACAGCACCACCCATATCTCTCTATTACCTTTGTTTAAATACTATCTTTAATATAAAACAGTTTTTATTTGGTAAACAGATGGGTGAAGGTTGCTTTCTATTCGGATCTCGTACACTAACTAAAATGACTTTGACCATGACCTGATGGGGTCAAACTGACCCCGGATTTGAATTTAGGGACTTCAAAATCATGAAGATACCACGATTGTGTTTTATTTTCGATAAATTTTGATGGTTTGACCATTAAATGACCTTGACCCAGACCTTATGAAATCAAACCGACCACAAATTCAGCGACCCCAAAAATATAAAGATATTATCATCTAGTCCTTCGGACCTTCAATTTTTTTTTGTAGAGCTGTGATTGATAATGGGACCAAACTGACCTTAAATTCAGATTTAGCGACCCCAAAAACATAGGAAACCATGGTCTTTCTTTCAGATTTGGATTTTTTTTAATTTGTGTGGCTGTGTTATAAAGGCAGAACAGCTCTTCTTTAAATGGAATCAAGAATGCTAAGGGTTGTGGGGGACGCCATGTCCCAGATTTTAAAACAATATTCCACAACAACAACAGAAAATAACACCGGTTACACCGAGGTTATAGCATGACCTTTTTCTTATCATTTCCTTTTTTTTATTGCCTTAGTAACCTAATTATTAAAAGGGATGACCATTTCAATTAAAGCATTTTTGTATGGAACCTTATGGAAAAAATCGGGCATATGCGATAATTTTTCTGGGGAGTGTATTTTGAATAATTTTGACCCATATTTAAGGCACCATGTTGTCCAAAAGAATTATTTTGATAAGCTTCGTGTAAAGTTAAGACAAAACATGTTATTAAGGCGGGATTGCGCCTCGGCATATTTTTAAAGACCTATCAGATTAAACTAGTCTACATTTTATTTTTTTTTGTTTGAGGTTTAAAGGTTTTGCAACTGTTTTCGGGTACACATTATGTGCTAATTATATAAATATATCCAATTTTTCTATATCAGGTCAAGTTTTTTGCATTCCGTTTATTTTGAAAAGTTGTAGAACATAAGCGATACGATCCTAAATATTTGGTACAAATTAAATTTGACAAGCTTTAAAATTAAAACTATATTTATTTAAAGAAACAATATAATGTTATAACAAAACTGTACAAAAATTATGTTCTGCAACATACGCGAGGTGCCAATGACTTATCTTGATCACCGAGTTTTATTCCTTAAGACAGTAATAAATTGGACTTCATAATATGAACACTTTTAAAACCTTTTTAGGGGTGTTTTTTGACGAGTCTATCACAAATATTCATACCGCAATATAGGAAGCGGCGCTTTAACTCAGCCTGTCAATGTCAAATGACTCGGGTGTCGGACTGGGCGAATGCGTCACTATTGTTGTCGGACAAGTTTACTAAAAATCATAAGGGTTACAGTCATGAAAATTGCCTAGTCCGATACATAAAACATATGTGTTTAAGCCCTATAGTTTTATAACTTACAATTTTTGGCAAGATGTTTTAAAATTGCATGTAAACATTGTGGTAAACTTGTCGGACAAAAAAGTGAAGCGTTCGCCCAGTCTGATACAGGCTGGGTTAAAGCTCCGCTTTCATAAATGGCGATATGAATATTCGTGGTAGACTCGTTAAAGACCCTCCTAAGAGGTTTTAAATTTTTTTGCCTATTTGAATCCAAAGTGGGCTGGGTACATTTTTTTCACAAAATTCGTAATGTTAGACCTACGATTAGGTAAAGTGACTTATCCACGAATATAACAGAACCTGTCTGGATCGTTTTTACATTTTTTCTGTTAATTATAAAATCAGTAACAATCGCACTCAGATAAATAATAAAACACTTACTACTTGGATAGCTCAATAGCTATCCAAGAACTAACCAGAACTAACGTCACCTTGCCTGCATCGAGGAAGTTTTAACATTTAAGTAAAGCACAATCACAGAAAACTTAGCACAATACTTCGCGCGGCGTGGCCAATAGTTGCAAAATTTCTTTTGATTTTCTTTATTGACTAATTAATTTAATTTTTTTACCAGAGAATGGAAACTTGACTTGATTGAGCAAAATTTCATATTTTTCATTCATAGAATTCACCCAAAAATCTTTACCTCTGTGTCGCAGACCAGTGTTATCTAAATAACAACAGATCATTGGTTGCGTCGCAGAAGCCAAAACATTAGCCGGCCCGCAGTCTGATTTTCATCCACTTGATTTTTTGTGTATGGAGATTGAGTTATATTTATAAAAAAAGGCGTACCGGCTTTTTAAACTGAGTGTTTCTTCTGTTTTTTTTTCTTATAAATTTAACCCATATCAAACAATTGTAGAAATTGCATTTAAAAGCACCTTTTAGAAAACGGGATGGTTCCACCAAGAAGTCATACAGGGTGTTTTAAAACAAATACGAAAAATTTTAGGAGGTGATTCCTTGTTTAAAATAAAGGAACCCAGGGCTGAGATTCTGTAAAAACATGAAGATAGAGAAAGGAAAAAGATCCTTATTACTTTCAAAAGTATTATGTAATAGTTTTTTTTTGTTTCTGCTATAAAAATATTATAAAGTAACAGACAAAGATAAATGCCAAAAGAAACATATGAATTTATTTGTGTCCCTTTCCTTTTTACTTTGGTTCCTGTTCGGAGTGAGTCGATCATGACCGAAAGTGTGTTATAGAATCGGTAATTTGACATTTATTACGATACAAAGACATCTCTTTCCCCTATGTTTTTGCAGAATCATAGCCCAGGTCGCCTAAACAGGGTTTTTTTCCGTAAAATTATTGAAAAGGAAAGTTACTTAGTGGCCAATTAAATATCTGACGTTCTAAAATTGCAGATTAAAAAAAATATTTTAATGCAATTAAAGATTTTTTAAAATTAACATTATCAAAAAAATGTATTTTCTGGCTGATTTATATCAATTATATATTACCTTGTTTAACAATTATACAGTTTATGAATCATAAGAGAATTATTTTTAAAACATTGATTTAAAAGTTATAAAACCACTAATAGTACCATTAAATTGGGTTTAAAATCCAAGTCACTTATTTTTTGCAGTTTTAGTTTGCATTCATATGTTTTTCAATGGGAAGAACTTTTTTAAATAATTCAAAGTATTATACGACATCAAGGTTGGTTTATATTTATAAGGTTGCGACATATCCTCAACTTTTAGGCGAGGCGGTTCGAGGTCGGGGACGCAAGGAAGGGCACTTCTCGAAGAAAAGTTGGCAAGACTGGGTAAAATCAAAGCTGAAGATCAATCCAGTGGCGTCTAGAATTTGCGTATTTCATTTTGCAGTGTTTTGGAAGTGATATTTGTTGAAAGATGTAATTCCAAATGTTTTTTATTTAAAGTAAAAGAATTTACAACTTAATAACAATTAAAAACTGTTGTGTAAACGGTTTTTCTACTAATACAATAAACTGTATATCTCCGGCACTGAACAACATGGCCGAAAAATGGGAGATGTGACGTCATAACACGTTAAAGCAATATGGCCGAATGTCGTGACCTTATATAGACCAACTTTGATACGACATAACAAAATATTTAATACAACTGTTTTTAAGAAAAAGTTGTTTTTGTCTAAAACACATTAAATTGATATCGAACAGAGGTTATGTTTTGACTGTTTAAAAGAGGTTATCACATGTCATAGATTTCCAAAATTTTAAAGCAATAACATTCGACGTATACATAGATGTAAATAAATAATAAAAACTCGAAGGGGGCATCTATAAATTATGTGAGGCGTTTTTTTTCAATTTTCTTACCCTCTCCTCCCCTCTGGTGAGATTTGCTTTAATCCCTCTCCCCGTCCTCCAATTTCACGTAACATTTTTTGCACAATTTATCATACTGAAATTGACTTTATGTTGGTCAAAAATTTGAAGAGCAAAAAAAAGGTCTTTTACTCAAAAAGTTTGTTTTGGTTGTTACTGGATAACATATTTTCCCCAGGGGACCTGCCTAAATCTTGTATTTTTACCGGTTTCTAGCGAAAGAAAAATTATGTGATAAAGTAGAATTCAGCTGAGAAGAAGCCAGAGGCGTCATGGAAATAAAGGCGGCAATCAACAACTCTCTAATCGCGTCGTTTAAATAGTGTGCGAGCAACAAAAAATGGAATAATTTAAAAGTGGAACAGAACTGTTGACCGCGTGGCTTCTTCTCTGTTATCGCAATTTATTTGCACAACCCCCCTTCCATCAGCAGTCAGATAAAGTAAGATTCAACTCGACCCCTTCCCCCCTAAATGCCTCACATAATTTATGAACACTCTCTAAGGTAACATTCATCCTTTTCTATTCTGAAGACTACTTGAATGAATGAAAATTATATGTATACAGGGTGATTCAAAATCGATCACAAAACTTAAGGGGTGATTCTACCTGACAAAATAAAGGTAGAGCTTCATATAATTTTTTCAAAATGATCATTCGTTTTCAGAGTTACAGCCGTCAAAGTTCAATTTTATTTTGGTTTTCCGCCATATTGCATTTATTTTTAACCAATCCAGTTGATATTTGGCACAAGTCGAGGCTTTGCACTGATTCAAAATTTTATGACAAAAGTAAAAAAAAATTGTCTTATTTTTTGGTTAAGAGATAAATGCAATATGGTAAAAAAACCAAAATAAAAATTGAACTTTTGAACGGTTTGAGCTCGAACTCGGCAGACATTTCGAAAAAAATATAAACTCTGCCCTTTATTTTGTCAGGTGAATCACCTTTGCTAAATCGTGAACGATACCTGTATGGTCCGATGCTGCTTTCGATGAATGTTTAAATTTCGCGCCATCATGACCTTCTGTCGGCGTTTGCCACATGTCGTGCACATGGCACATATTTTTAAATTATTTGTTAGTGGAAACTTATTACAAGCTCTAAGGGTTGGATTTTAAAGAAGGCCTAAAATGTTCATAACACACCAGTGGCTGACCGTTCCGCAAATATGTTTGCAACTCGCCAACAATACACGCGTTACTTATTAAGCGGCGAATCACCGCCTCGCGACCAAGCCGCGCGTCTTCGCCGGCACGAGTATGTCCCGCCCTTAACTACTATTTTTGTTGCAGGGAAAAGATAACAGGGATAGAGGCCCTTCAAGGACTTATCAGAAGCACCTTGTCGAGAAATTTATTCCCCTTCACAGGAAATGGCTAATGCTGTTTCCGGAGGGCGGAGGTTTTAAGGAGCGAAAGGCCATTTCACACAGATACGCAGAAAAGAACAATTTACCAAAGTTTGAAAACGTCTCGTTGCCCCGGGTTGGTGCAATGAAAATCATTATGGAATACTATCGGACCTCAGTCATCTGTAAATAATAATTCTACTAGTAAGGCAGGTAAGTACCAATTGCATTTTTGCAGCAGGAGTGTAAAATGTCATAAATAAATGAGAATTTCCCAATAGATATTAAATTTTCTGGGTTCGTAGATATATATCAGTGGATATACGGGGTCATTCAAAAATCGATCACAAAACTTAAGGAGGTGATTCTACCTGAAAAATAAGGGTAGAGCTTCATATAAAGTTGTTTCAAAATTACATTCGTTTTCGAGTTACAAGCCGTCAAAGTTCAATTTTTATTTTGGATTTTTCGCCATATTGCATTTATTTTTTTAACCAATCCAGTTGATATTTGGCACACAAATGCCAGATTCTAAAATTTTAAGACAAAAGTACTTTTTTTAAATACCGCCAGAAGGCACTTTACCTAAAACCTAAAATTTATTTACATCATAACTTTTTATTTTGACAGATATCGTAAAGCTGGGGCGCCATTTTATAGACAATCAAAAACTTAAAAATAAGGTACTCTCTATTAAAGTCGATAAACCCAACCGTTTAGGCACCAATAGACATCAAAGTTTTTATCAATTTCAATCAAATTACCTACATACATACAGGGTGTCCAGTAACTCAACCGACAAACTTTACTACAACAGAAAATAAGAAAAACTTTTTTTTTAACACCTCATAGTTTAAAAACTAGGTTACATATGTTGATATGCAGTTTTTTTCTATTTTTGTTGTAGAATCGTTTGGTTAAGTTTGTCGGTTGAGTTACTAGACACCCTGTATGTATGTAGGTAATTTGATTGAAATTGATGAAAACTTTGATGTCTATATGGTTGCCTAAACTTATTTTAAAATTTTTGATTGTCTATAAAATAGCGCCCCAGCTTTTGCGATATCTGTCAAAATAAAAAAGTTATGATGTAAATAAATTTTAAGTTTTCGGTAAAGTGTCCGGCGGTATTTAAAGAAGTACTTTTGTCTTAAAATTTTAGAATCTGCAAAGCTCGATTTGTGTGCCAAATATCAACTGGATTGGTTAAAAAATAAATGCAATGTGCAAAAAACCAAAATAAAAATTGAACTTTGACGGCTTGTAACTCGAAAACGAATGACATATTGAAAAAAATTATATGAAGCTCTACCCTTATTTTTGTCAAGTAGAATTAGCCCCCTAAGTTTCGTGATCGATTTTGAATCACCCTGTATATCACGATATATATCCGATATTTATGTCAAATAAATATTCAAATTTCTGTTATATATCAGTATCAGCACAAATAAATGGATTCCCCACTCACTATTAAGCAAATCTGATAATTCAATCAATAATGATTTACCGCTTGCATCAACGTAAAGCCTTAAGAGGATGCCGTAACACGTTAAATTAGCTAAAACGCGATTCGCTGCCGTTTTTAAATATTTGTTTTGAGAAAAGTTGAACATAGAAAAGTTTCTTAAAATGATCAAAGATTATCGGAAAGTTAGTTGATTTTTGATAATGTTAATAATTAACACATGGAATTTCCCAAAATTAAAAAACCGTAAAAATATCCAACTTTCCGATAATCTTTGGATCATTTTAAGAAACTTTCTATATACAACTTTTTTCCCAAACAAATATCTTAAAAACGGCGAGCGAATCGCGTATCAGCTCAATTTACCGTGCTACGGCATCCTTTAATAAATAACTTTTTCATGACCGTTCTAAATATATGGACCCAACCCTGTACAGGGTGTCCCATTTTGGTTGTCCCTTATGGGAAACTTGGAAACCATAAGAGATATTAAAAATCCGATACCCCATCCTCGAGCTCTTTTTGGAGAAAACATTTATGGTAAAAACAGATCATCGCTATCGCGAAGCGTTTCAGAGATACAGGGTGATTCTCGATTTTTCACTTTTTGAAAAGGTCCTGTAGCTTTGTTGTTATTACAGATACGAGAAAACTAATTGCACATTATACAGACACTTTTTTCCGTAGAATCCAGTGGCGTAGCCAAAAAATTTTTGAGCTGTCATTTTTGACATATGACCCAAACATGTTTTTTTATTAGGGACACCCTATAAATGATTAGGTAATTAAATTGCTTGTTTTTTCTGATTAAAATAATATATCATAGTAGGTGGTTTAATAAATTTTTACGTCAAATATTGGAAAAATTATGATTTTAAAGACGCATTGCGGCTTCTATCTGTTTTTTAAATTGTTTTATATTTTTGTTTTAAAAGGAATCTGTCATCCCTTAGCTCAGGAGACATTTCCGTAGAAAAAAAAACAAAAAATTAGTTTACAACAACAATAATAAACAAGTTATATTAATTAAACTTAAAATTTATCAAGTTTTTTTAATTTTTGATTTTTATTTTTTTATTTTTTATGAATTCTCCATGTCAACTTTACCAATAGAGCAAAAAAAAAACAAAAAAAAATTTAAAGTCCAAAAAAAAATCGAAAAATTTTTGACACACCCTGTATAACTTTGATTTTTATTTTTTTATACAACATTATCATACTAATACAGTACCAAAATTTTTTTGCTTCAAATTCATAAATAAGGACGCTATGAATTTTTAAATTTAAACATAAAAATAATTATTTTTAATTTTTTGGGACACACTGTATCATTTATATATATATATATATATATATATATATATATATATATATATATATATATATATATATATATATATATATATATATATATATATATATATATATATATTAATATATTCATATCATATATTATCCACCATAATTTCATGCTTATATATTCATAAATAAAATTGTAGGAAATTTTTAAAGTTAAAAATAAAAAAAAAATCATTTTAATTTTTTGAGACACCCTGTATCATTTTTTATGTATAATAATATTTCTCACCATCACATTTATCAAATACCAAAATTTCATCCCTTTATTTTCATAAATAAAATTGTAGGAAATTTTTAAATTTTAAAATAAAAAAAAATTATTTTAATTTTTTGAGACACCGTGTATCATTTTATTATGCGTATTAATAATCTTCTACATCATATATATTATTTACCAAAATTTCATACTTATATATTTATAAATAAAGTGGTAGGAAATTTTTAAATTTTAAAATAAAAAAATGCGTCTTTAAAATCATAATTTTTCCAATATTTGACGTAAAAAATTTATTAAACCACCTACTATGATATATTATTTTAATCAGAAAAAAACAAGCAATTTAATTACCTAATCATTTATAGGGTGTCCCTAATAAAAAAAACATGTTTGGGTCATATGTCAAAAATGACAGCTCAAAAAAATTTTTGGCTACGCCACTGGATTCTACGGAAAAAGTGTCTTTATAATGTGCAATTAGTTTTCTCGTATCTGTAATAACAACAAAGCTACAGGGCCTTTTCAAAAAGTGAAAAAATCGAGAATCACCCTGTATCTCTGAAACGCTTCGCGATAGCGATGATCTGTTTTTACCATAAATGTTTTCTCCAAAAAAGAGCTCGAGGATGGGGTATCAGATTTTTAATATCTCTTATGGTTTCCAAGTTTCCCATAAGGGACAACCAAAATGGGACACCCTGTACATACATTTTTCAAAAATTCTTATAAACATAAGTGCACAGTTATGAAGTGCTCAATTAAATCTTCAAAAAGAGGTCATGATTTTTGTTGCAATTTGTCGGTCGTGCAACAAAAATTAACAATTATTAATAAGTTTGCATAAATAAAACATGTATAAATGTTAATTTGGGATTTTTTATATGGTCGTAGAAAAAATATTGTATGAAACACCTGCATTGTCTTTTTTTACTCATGGGATTTCCCATTCGTAAAAAATACCACTTTATGCATTTTTACATAAATTACTATTATGATATTGAAACTGCGTGTTAAAGAACTTTTTATTTGTGGAATGGTGTTGTAACATACATATTTTTAAGGTATTTTCAGTAAATCATGCCTTCAACCAAAACTACATAAGTTTGTTCTAACAAAATAAATAAAAATAATAATAATTAATAATAAATTTATACAGGGTGGGCCATAACTCTGTGAGCAGTTTCAATATCCAATAAAAGAAACATTACAAAACTTACACATATTTTATTGATATTGTTTTAAACTACAAATAATAAAAAAAAATTATGACCTAAAAATTATATTTTTTAGGTAACGTCCCTCACGTTGTTGACATTCTTAATCGGGAGTTGCATATTTTTAAAAACTTGGCGACAAGTTGATAGCGAAAAAGGCGTTTATTTCCCGCACAATGTTTTGTTTAGGATGGTCCAACGTGGTTGGATTTTCATAGACCGTTGATTTTAAGTAATCCCACAAAAAATAATTATTTGGAGTATAAGGTCCAGGATCCGCGGGGGCCATTGAATACCCAAACAGCAAAAACTTTCCTTGAGCAATCCCCCAATAAAGTAAAGCATGCGTCGCCACTATTTCTTGACCTTGCTGCAGAGCTGGGATACAGTACCAAACAATGGTTAAGCTGTGTAGCGGACATAAAGCATCGCTTGAGACCTGTGCTTTACTTATATGGGGGATTGCCCAGTGGAAAGTTTTTGCTGTTTGGGTATCACCCTTAGTAAGACAAGTCTTTCAGGAAACATTTCTTTTAACAAATCTATGGATACTGTGGCAGTGTGGCAGGTGGCTCCACCTTGTTAAAACCAGGTCTTAGCAATATGGGACTAAGAATCCCTATAACGTCTCGATTAGAGTTAACAGCTCTCACCGTAACGGCAATTCCTCTTTCATTTTCAAAAAATATGGACCAATAATTCCATTTGTATTCATATTGTAGTCCACGCAAAAAGCTTAGGAGAATGAAGAGTACGTTGACGTTTCTGTCGGGGATTGTCCATTGACCAAAATTGTCAACAAACGCCATCCGCGAGCAATTTGTCGCCAAATTTTTAAAAATATGCAACTCCGGATTAAGAATGTCAGCAACGTAAGGTGACGTTACTTAAAAAATATAATTATAACATATAACATAAAAATTGTCATTATTTTTAGTTTAAAATAATATCAATAAAATATGTGTAAGTTTTCTTATGTTTGTTTTACTGGATATTAAAACTGCTCATACAGTTATCGCCCACCCTGTATAAATTAAAATATGTTGTGGTGCTATTGGTTGTTGAATTGTATTTCTATGTTTGTTACGATCTGATAAAAATTGGTTCATGTTAAATATATATTTTTTTTCAGATTACCAAAGAGCACATATCGACTATATTTTAGACATAACAATAGCTTATCCCAAGGGAGTACCAATAGACCTAAGCCACATAGCCTTTGGGAACAAAACCGCCATGTGAAACAGTATTATTTTATCGGTTATATCGATCGACAGAAGTGCCCTGATGATTCGGAGGCCATGACAAACTGGCTGTTTAAAAGGTAATTTTATACGGTGCATTGCTTTAATGTCCCCCCTTATTTTTGAACGGTTCAATTTAAAAAGTAAAACTTTGAGATATAAAACTGATGCATAACACTATATTTTAAGCACCTCGTTTTCACTGTGATAGGAGTTCGCGATAGTTGCTATCATGATAGTGACTGTCACATAAACTATCGTGGACTATCACCATGTAAATAACTCGATAGTAGTTTTCATGCTGTATTGATAGTACTTTCGCACTTTAAAGTTGTCGTTTGATTACGAAATGCACGTAGTACGTGATTTTTACAATAAATTTATTACAAATAATTGTAAAAACTGCAAAAAAGTTAGAATGAGCAATTTGACAATACATTTTTTGGAAGAATATGAAAGGTTTTCATGTTTATAGAAAAAAGTTCTCCCTGATTTTAAAAACAGAGCGAAAAGGGACCATGCAGAAGAAATTCTGCTGACCTTATCAGGATTTTCTACATTAATATTAATAAATAATAAAAATGTATTATTATTATATTGGTTACTATCGTGATAGTTTTTATACGTGTAGCACCTCAATTTCATAATAGGACTATCGAGGTTACTATCATGAGAGCACTTTCTCATGAGTACTATCACCGTGAAAACGAGGCTTTAGAGTAAAATTGACAGATGAAAATTTTAAAATGGCGTCTTAGCGCCATCTTGGGAAAAATTAAATGGAAAGGGGGTCTTGTGACACATCATTTTGAAGCTCCTGACGAGTATTTTATATTCCTAGAATATAAAGTCAATACCTTCACCTAATACAAAATGGCGGTACTTTAAAAAATATAATATACAGGATACTTCATTAAAAAAATATATTTTTTCCACCTCGTATATTATTACCAGTATGACCATTAAAAAGATTTTTTGTAGAGCTTTAAGAAAACACCTCATTAGGTGCACTAACTTTATTAGTTTAAAATACAGTCATTTTGTATTAGGTGAAAGGTTGGAATGTATATTGTAGGGTTTTAAAGTATTCGTCAGGAGCTTTAAAAGATATGATACACGATCCCCCTCTTTCATTTAACTTTTTTTTCCAAGATGGCGCCTTGGCCGCCATCTTGAAATTTTATTCTGTTTCAAAAAAGTTGCATGCTGCATGGTCCCAAACTAGATTAGCAGTAGTAGGCTACATTTACTTAATTTGGTAACTAGGGTCTTTTGGACATTTGGAATTAAATATTGATATCGACACTGTTGCCGGATTTCCTAGTTTTGTGCTGCACGTATTTCTTATTTATTTTTATTGCATTAAATCGGGCGGATCAAAGTTAGTAAACTTCTAAATTTTTAAAATTCTACCTCTATTAGCTGCCAAGATATAATACACTACACTTTCAGCAAAAAGTACTTTGGCGCCTAAATATCTTTAAAACCGCTAGAGCTGTATTTATAAAATTTGGTATTTGGGAGTTTTTAGGCATGTCCAGTTGATCAGTAATATCCGCATTGTTGTTAAATTTTAATACAATTGCGGTGTTGGCACATCTCCGTAACTTGTAAAAATTAAATTTGGAATCTCACTGAAGCTGGCATGATCCTTTTATTGCAACTAAAATAAATTAATAGGGATATTCCATCTAAAATACCAAAAGATTACGTGTAGCGCAAAAATGTAAACTTGGCAACAATGTCAATATCACTCTTTAATTCTACTAGCCAAAGAAATCTTCAAATAAAGAAATTTGTAAACGCAACTTAAGTCGTTTTGACAGATATTTGAGCGCATCTTGATCTTTTAAGCTAAAATGTGGTGTTGTCATATTCTAGCAGCTAGTAAAAATGAAATTTTGAAAACTTGTGGACTTATTAAATTTGACCTGCGTCAGTTAATTGCAATAAAAATAAATGGGGCATTCCATTAAAAAAAACAAAAGATACGTGTAACACAAAACTGCGAAGTCTGGCAACGGTGCCGATATTATTATTAAACTGCTCATGGCTGATACCTTCCAGATACCAAATTTGGAGAATGTAGCTTCAGTCGTTTTAAAGATATTTAAGAGTTGCAGAACTTTTTACTAAACAGTATGAATATCTTAAAAATCAAAAATAGAGACCTCTGGTGGTTAACGGCGCAAAGCAAAGAAGAGAAAACAGGTGATCGGACATGTTTAACCATTGAAATTGGTATAAATATAATATTATTTATTTACTTTGTTATGATAACACGCGTTTTTGAGCCTTGTGCGTGAGTAGCTATGTGTTTTGCCTATCATTTTAATCAAAAGTTTTTTTCACTTATATTAAAACGTTTATTTAACATCTAAAATAAAAAGACGTTGACGAGAAGATAATATGGTTGGAATTCAAGATTTCTTCTCCTTTCACTGTGCACCTACTATCGGGAGTGCAATTGATGTTTGAAAATACTGAGCTTAGCCTCAAAAACAGTTCTTTACTCATTCCGAAAAAGTTTTACATGGCGCTTTCTTCACTAATCACCACTAACAAAAGATCTGTTTAACCATCAAGGGCACTTCTCAAACTCACAAATCGAGTTTTAACACACTGAATACGTATAAATCTATACAAATTCACGGCCGTATTGAAACTTAAAGAGTATTTTAAACCGTTTTAATACCTGAAATCCGTAACAGGATCAACTACTTGCATATTACCTACGTCTTTCGACTACTTTTAGTAGCGCCCCCATCGGTAGATTAAAATCGCCAATAGGGACACCTTGTATATTGGAGAGGGTTATGACAATCCCGTCTTTAGAAGTTTCAACGAGCGGTTCGAGGTCGGGCGACGCGAGGAAGGTCAAGTATTAGGGAAAAATTGGCAAGACTTGATATAGAAACTGTGTTTAGTCAGCTGATGAGCAATCCGTTGGCGTCTAAAATTTGTCCTTTTTTTGTTGGGTACCTAGTTTTGAAAGTAATTTGAAGAGATCCGTCAGTGGATGAAGGTGTTAATGTGACATTTTGGTATTCTGATCCTTGTACTGCAATAAGTTGATATTAACCCATTTTAACTTAAAAATGCAATATCTTTTTATAAATAAAAATAATTTGTCTGCTTGAGATGCAAAACCCGAAATAAAAAAGAAACAAAAAAATCTTTGCCCAAACATGTTAAAATTAAAATTACTCAAAACCAGTAATTATGACATAACACCTTTATCCACTGACGTCTTCATTTGTTAAAAGATGTGATCCCAAATGTTTTTATTTAAAGTTTAAGAAGTTGCAATTTAATAATAATCAAAAAGTCTTGTATAAGCAGTTGTTCTAATAATGCTATAAACTGTGTTATTTTGGCATTGGTGTTAACATTTATCTTATTTAGTAACATGGCCGAAAGGGTTCTAGATGACGTCAAAAACATTACCGCTAATATGGCTTGTCTAAATTCAAGACCCCCTCATAACTTTTGACTTGTTTGGTATTTGTTCATGAAAATTAAGGACTTTAGTAAGACCACATAACCAAATTTTTGACAGAAAATGACAAATATAAATGTCAAACTGACAGGTGGGCGCAATTTTGAAAAAAATTAAACGGAAAGGGAGTCTTGTGGCACATTATTTTTAAGCTCCTGACGAGTACTTTATAACCCCAGAATATAAAGTCAATACCTTACCTACTGCAAAATGATGGTCCTCTGAAAATTACCTAAATTCCTCATTTAGATGGCCGTATTTCCGAATTAATAAAGTTAGATACACTTAATGTGGTAATGTCTTAAAACTCTTTTAAGGACTTATTTAATGGTAATATTGGTGATACTATACAGGGTAGGACAAAAAATATAGATTTTTTAATGACGCACTCTGTATAACATATTACCATTAAAAAGATATCTAAAAGACCTTTAAGAAAATACCGCATTAGGTATATCTTCCTTTATTAGTTTTGGAGATATGGCCATCCAAATCAGGTATTCAGGTAATTTTTAAGGTACCGCCATTTTTTGGGAGATAAAGGTATTCACCTTATATTCTGGGGTTATAAAGAACTTGTCAGGAGTTTTAAAATAATGTCCCACAAGACCCCTCTTCCATTTATTTTTCTTTTTAAAATGGCGACAACTGTCATTTATATCTGTTATTTCTTGTCAAAAATTTGGTCTATGCTGTTTTACTAAAGTCTTCAAATTTTCACTTGTAATCTAAATTTCCCGGAAGAATTTAAGCACGTGTGGTATTTGGTAAGAAAATTTCACACCAAGTTTGTGTTAAATAATATTCTTTTAAATTAATATTTGTAACTTTGACACGTGATTTAACATTTTACTATAAAATAAATATTTTCCATTTTACCAATTGTAGTTGCAAATATATGTAATTTTAGAGCTTATCATAGTTTATTCTTTTATATTATTTATACCTTATATTACTACAGTTGGCAAAAATAGTTTATTTTAATTTTTTTAGACCCATACCTTGCTTTCGTTTACTCTTCACTTATGTCTAGTACTTCAGTCTTATGATATTATTTTACTAACTGTAGTTGTATAAAATTGTCATTTAGGGTCTTAAAACCTTACATTACTTTTATATTATGTTATGTCTGAAATACTACAACTGGTACAAAATAACATGTTCTTTAATTATGTATGTGAATGACAGACATGACGTTAAAACAAATTCAATAATTATGTCAAAAAAATTTCCACTATAATTCGCTCCAGGGTTCCCCAGGCAGAAGAAAAGAAAATCCGATAAATACTTGTGTTGTCATGGTAATGCAACCAAAACTACACATTTGATTGGTCAAAAAACAGTGGTGTGGAATTTTTATCAAAAAATACCAAACAGTTCAAAAGTTAGGAAGGGGGTCCTGACTTTAGACAAGCACTGTATGTTCAAAAATATGATTTTTCAACAAGAGTGAGCTACCTTTATTTTTTGGTTTTGAGCAAAATGTCAATCTATTTTTTTAGTAGCATTAGCGGTTACAATGTAGACCTTATCCAGAGTTTCTTTATAAGAAGGGGTTTAGACATAAGCAAGACCGGGGATAGCTTTTGTCAGGGACGTGAGGGTGTGAGAATTACGATTTCGGTTGGCAGTTCTGTTCAAAGTTGGTAGCATTATCAGCTGATGACAGAGTCGTGCCTTGTCGAAGCTTTGTTTGGTAAAAATATTTTTGCCATTTTCATTTTGGTTTTCCAGTTGTTGATATTTTTGGTCAGTTTAGAGACTTCACATATTATTGCTTCGGACTCGTTTTATTTTAGAGATTTTGATAGTGTTTAGTCGAATAATTTTCAGTCATTCGTGTTTTTATATACATATGATACAGATGAGTGTCCGCTAATTAATGGTACACAGAAAAACCACAGATTTCTTATGCGAAAATACCCATTTAGGATTTAAACAAACATTCATATATCCAAAAGTTAATGATAAGGAAAATACGGGGTGTTGAGATATAAATATTTTTATTCATGCATTTCGACAATTATTAATATGTTTTATTTTAAACATTTTAATAAAACTCGGTATCCAGGAGTTTTTAGATATCAGCTATTGATATCTGCGCAGTTGTAATTATAGCTAATACGATGTTATTGAAGGTACATACATACTTTCGGGTGCACTGAACAACTAAAACGTGAATACCTTAAAAACGGTTGTCAAGACCGATTCTTACTAAGTATACCTTTTTTGTGCAGAAAGCATAGAGAAGCTTACTAGTTTACATACATACAGAGTAGTAACAAAAAATTGGGTAGTTTTAGAGAATTTTAAATAGTGTACCATCGCCCTCTAGTCTACACACAAAAATTAATATTCGATCTGAAAAGCTAATGTTTAAAAACCCCGAGATACCGTTTTATTAAGATATTTAAAAAGGGGGAACAATTATCGAAATAAATTTACTTTTTCTTTTTACTGTGACACCCCCGTATCTTCCTTATTATAAACTTTTGGATATTAGGTATGTTTGGTTAAATCTTAATATTTTGGCATAAGGAATCTGTGATTTTTCTGTGTACCATTCATTAGCGGACACCCTGTATACAAAGTTTTTAAAATGGTTTTTGACTTACGGAACCATGGAAAATGTTTTGCTCTGCCAGGTACCTCATCGTCCTGTCGTCGCTTTGATAATTTTTAATTTTCAATATTTAAACCACATTTATATTTTTGTTTTAAGTTATGCCTATTAAAATAATCCAATAAATTTTGTTTACAACATACAGTTCTTTTTTGTTTTCTCCTTAATTCTACGCCACTGATCTGCCTAAAATCAAACATGGCCGAAAATGGTCCGACTTGACGTCACAGCCGCGCTAGCCAATATGGCGAATGTCGTGACCTTATCTCATCAATCGACTTTGACCTTATCAATGATCAAAAGCAAAATATCCTTTTTTTTTAATAAAATTTTTCTATCCATTGACATTCTGTTTAATTCTCTATTTATTAAATTTACAGGTGGGAAGAAAAAGAGAACATGCTTCAAACCTACTACGATACAGGAGTATTTCCCACAGAATACAGCCGGTCGAAGCCCCAAGATCCGAAGCTAGTCGAACAGGATTACCTAAGGTTTCTCATCTTACATATCTTTTTATCATTTCCAGTTACGTTCACGTAAGGATGTTCGTGGCCGCTTTTCAATTCTGTTCGTCGTTTCTGGTTTATTAGCAGTGTGAGATTCCGTTTCTAGTTGCCTTAGTTAAGTATTATTTGTGAGATTTAGAGCAAGTCGGCATGTTGCCAGATTTCCGGAAGTCTGACTATTGATTAGTTTTTATTAGAAATTATAAAATTAACATAAGGTTTTTTGCGCCTCTTTACACATGAATTTTAGCGGCGTATTTGAGTTGTGCGATTTGTCATGTTAAGAACCTTCTTAAGCGACTATTTTTTATTTATTTTCTGGTGAATGTAGGCGATTAAGGGTATATGTTTTTGCTGGATAAATAAAAAATGTATGTATGTAACAATTTTACGTAGTACTTATTAAAAATGGTTGGGTGTGTTTATGCTGAAGCTGTCCTGGGTGAGCAGCGCGGCTCTTCAAAATCAGCTCTATGTTACAGTAATATAATGCTGCTTTGGTTGAGCCACCGCTACTATACAGGGTGTTTTTTTTTGGTTGGAATTATAGGGTATAGGCTAAACGATAAAGCCACGTACAGACTTGGATACAATCGGCAAAATCATTTGTTGGCCGACTGTATCTTGAATGTTGCACATCGGTCGGCCGACTTGTTGCAAACGCCATGGTAACATCGGTGGGCGTTTTCATCCAAGGAATCGGCAAGTCGCCTGTTTTCCATTTAATATGGAAAACTTCGGCAGGTTTGTACGAGCTTTAAAACTAGTGTAGACGCGAAACACTTATATTTGCAAATATTGGCCAATTTTGTTGCTGAAAATTTTTTGAACAAGATACAGTCGGCCGACAATGTTATCCCAATTGTATCCAAGTCTGTACATGGCTTAAGAGATACAAAAAACTAAGATAGTTCTCTATTTTCGTGTTTAGTTTACTGGCGCAATTAGATCCACGCTAACTTGATTTGATCAGAAGATACAGGGTGATTCTCAAAATTCGTCGATTTTTATTATCTCTTAGTCTTATTACTTGAATATTAATGAAGATGGAAAAAAAAAACTTTAAATAAATGATTTTTATAACTTTTTACGTAAAATCCATTGGCGTAAGTACCTAAAGTAAATATAAATGTTTAAATTTTTCAGATATAACCCAAACCTGCATTTTTTTAAATAGGACACCCTGTATCTGACTATTACAAAAAAATTGCATATTATCTTGCGATTATAACTTTCCTTTAAACAGCAAAACTAATAAAATAATTTAAGAAAATTCTCGGCAATGGATTAAATCAATATTCATTTATTTTTTAAGGGTATGTAAATAAAGACCCCAATTAAACAAGAATACAAAAACATTTATTACCTAAAACAATCACAACCACAAAAATAAATTTATATTAAACTAATTGGGATATAGATATAAATATTTTGTATTCTTTTTATCTTTTTTAAAAAAACTTATTTAAATTTTATTTTTAATTCGTCCAAAAATGCATCGAACAAATTGGAAAGCCTTTGAGCACATTTTGTGATTAAACACCAGCGCAAAAAATGTATTAGGTACTTCAGATAATCGTTTTTATAAATAAATCTATTTTCTGTGGTTGTAATTTGTTTTAGGTAATAATTTTTTATTATTGTTGTTCAATTGGGGTCTTTATTTACCTATCCTTAACAAAATAAATAAATATCGATTCAATCCATGGCCAACAATTTTTTAAAATACATAAAAAAAATTAAATACTTAAATACAGGGTGTTCCATTTTAAAAAATACAAGTTTGCTTTATATCTCAAAAATTAACTGAATTCTACTTAAAATGATAAAACTTTTGTATTTAAAGTTTGTTTCTATTTTTATAAATGTCCGAGTAATAAGACATAATAAAAATCGACAAATTTTGAGAATCACCCTGTATCTTCTAAACCAGTCAAGTTGGCGAGGATCTGATTGCACCATTCAACTAAAAACTTAAAAAGAGAACGGAACAATTCTCTTAGTTTTTTGTATCTCTTACCGTTTAACCTACAGTGGCGAACAAAAGTATGGAAACATTTAATAAAGATTTAATATTGTATATATTAATATATTTTTTTTAAATAAAATACCATTTTTAAGTTAAGGGATGAGACCTAAAAGATCATATATTAAAAACATAAGTATACACTTAAAAACATTTGAAAAATAAATTTTTATTCAAAAAACGGTTAACAAAAGTATGGAAACATTTCTAAACTATAAACAAAAAATATTTCAATCAATAATTCATTGCTTTTTTTAATATTTAGTTGGCCACCCCTTATCTTTAATGACTGCTTGGCATCTTCTCCCCATTGAGTCTATTAGCTTTGCACAATAGCTGACTGAAATTTTATTCCACTCTTCCTGCAGAACTACCCATAAATCTTCTCGGTTTCTATTATATTCCTTTTTCTAATTTGGATTTCTAAGTGCCTCCAAAGATTCTCGATTGGATTCAAGTCGGGCGACTGAGAAGGCCAATCCAAAACCCGAATTTTTTCCTTTGAAAGCCAATTCTTAACTAGTCGGGATGTATGCTTAGGATCATTATCTTGTTGGAAAATCCATGACAAAGGCAGATCCTCTTCGTATGGCAGCAAGTTACTCTCCAATATCTCAACATACTTTTGTGCATCCATACGCCCATCAATCCTGACTAACGGACCAGTACCAGATCGCCTAAAACACCCCCACACCATTAGATTCCCTCCACCATGTTTGACAGTTGGAATCAAATACTTTGGGTCGAATCTTTGACCAGGAGGCCTCCTTACATATCCTGTAGAGTCACTCCCAAATAAATTAAACTTGCTTTCGTCACTGAAAAGTACTGAAGCCCATTGATTTTGTGTCCAGTCTTTGTGATCTCTAGCAAACTTTAATCTTGCCACTCTGTGGCGCCTTGTTAACAAGGGCTTTTTAACAGCGCGTCTACCATGAAGATTCTCCATTATTAGACGTCGTCTAACAGTCATGTCAGAAACGTTTACATCTGGGTATTCCTCCTTTAGTTCCTTATTAATATCGACGGCAGTTTTTTTGGGTCACTTCTGGCTTTTCTTACAATTACTTGGTCCATTCTTAAGGAAGTTTTTCGTGGCCTTCCACTTTTAAATGCAGGGTCTACAGTTCCCCTTTTTAAATAACGCTTAATAATCTTACTCACAGTACCCCTTCTAATGTCAAGCCGCTTCGAAATATCAATTTGCTTCACACCTTTTTGATACAGTGCAACTATTTTCTGTTTAAAGTTATAGTCATAATACTTGCACTTTGGCATTTTATTTAGAAATACTACTATCACACTAAGTTATAAGGCAGAGCAATAACTACAATAATTTTTAATCAAAATATATAAAATGTTTCCATACTTTTGTAAACAACAAAATACCAAAACATCAAAAAAATCGGCAAAAACGAGATAAAAATTGTTTATATTTTATCAGTAAAATTCTTGAGGTTTAACAAACATACACAGAATACAGTGTTGGCCATAAATTAGTTACTCGTTAGAAATAGTAAAAAATAAAATGTTTCCATACTTTTGTTTGCCATTTTTGTTTGCCACTGTATTTCCGGAGCAGGGTCTACACGCTTTATTTTTTTGAGATAGAAACATATTTTAAATACAAAGGCTTCTGGGTTTTCTAAAACTCGCCAGAATATACTAAAAATAAACAAATAACAATTACAAAGTAAACAAATGAGCATTAGCTTTGCTATTTTAAATAAAACGGCATTTTATATTTTAACTTCATTGGGACAGGGTATATTTTCCTGTTTTCAAAAATATATACTTTGTCTACGCTCTGGACCACCACTTATCGCAGAATTTGACCTGAATCCTGAAAAATTGCCGCTCTGATTAATAGACAATTATAACATGGGCGGCTTTGGTCCATTTGCTTCTCTAAATATGGCCTTACCGTTGCTGTTTTCGTTGAGGCCAGATACATTGTCTCGAAATATTAAATATTTTAATGTAAAAAAGAAATGACTACGTGTTTATTGTCTTTACTATTTTTACCTAAACAACTTAAAAGTGAGGATGGTTCTATTACACTTTATTAACAATAAATAGAACCAAATGATTTAACAACGAACTAAGATAATCTTTTTATTTAAATTACAAATGTCCATCAGAAATAAAAGGGGCTGGACAGATTATATGAGAAAGATTATTTATTGTTAATAAAGTTTTATACAACTACTTTAAGTTGTTTAATTTAAAAATAAATGACAAAAAACATGCAGCTCCATTTTTTTTTTTACATTAAAATATTTGCATTATTTCAGGCACACTGTCTTCAACAGAAAACAAATAAGAGAAAGGCCATATTTAGAGGCAGATGAAACCAAAGCCGCCCATGCCCAATTGTCTGTGAGTCATGAGGCTGACTTTCCGGGATTCAGAGTCATTTTCAGAGAGCTGGTGGTCAGCTGGGACGGGGACAGCTGAGTATATATTTTTGAAGTGGGGGAAAATCTGCCATTTTCTAACAGAGCCTAAAATATACATGGTGTTCTGTTTTAAAATAACAAAGTCGAATGCTCAATTGTTAACTTTGCGATTCTCATTTGTTTATTTTTATAGCAAATCCTGGCGGTTCTTATAAAACCATGAAACTTTTGTATTTAAAACATTTTTCTGTTTCAGATAATAAAGCGTAAGTAGCCCTGTTCCCGAGTATAACCGACTTCATGATAATGGTAAAAAAATCACAGAAATTGTTTTTTTTTGCATTTTAATTATTCAACCAATGTTCGGGACCAATCTAAGGGAAAGCATATTTTAATTTTTGTTATACATATTTTTCTAAAGTATTGCCCGCATAGGCATGCCTGCCATCTACTAGACTTGGTCTATTTATCGTACGTCCGTTGTATGTTGCTACTAAGTAGCAATAGTTACGTGTTTTTCAGAATATCCAACGTATTCACTTTTAAAAGTACCACTCGGTAACGCCGCTAAATTGCAACACTTAGTCATCGACGTGTTATTATGCCGGCTTTACACGAGTCAAGTAGCAAGCAAGTTAGTAAAGCAAGTAACTAAAAAAATATGAATTTATATTTATCTGCATAGTTACGCAAGAACTGAGTTTAGCACTGAGGGGGTTCCTATTAACGAGTCTACCACAAATATTCATACCGCGGCGGCGCTTTAAACAAATATGTCAATTTTGACAAGTTTTGGGTGTCGGGACACTTTTTTCGTCGGACAAATCTACCACAAAGTTTTACATGCAATTTTTTTTGAAACACTAACTTTTACCATTCTTGGCTTAATATTTAAAAATTGCATGTAAAATTTTGTAGTAAACTTCCCCGATAAAAAAAAGTTTGCCCAGTTCGACACCCGAAACATGTTTAGATTGACACGCTGGGTTAAAGCGCCGCTTCCATATATGGCGGTATGAATATTCGTGGTAGACTCGTCAAAGGAACTCCCTAAAAAAGTTTTAATAGTGTTATTATCATGAAGTCAAATTTTATTACTGACCCAGACACTAAGTGATCTACATGCTGCACGTTTAGTTAATTAATTTAGCAACTTGACACGTGTAAAGCCTGCATTAAATTGGGTCTTTCGCGGGTGTAAAATATTTTGTTTCCAAAATAGGAGTTAAGAGTAAGTGTTGAACTGGTATGTTGCCTTAGTTGAAAGTGATATTGTATGCAGTATGAAAAGAACTGAAGTATGACAGTTAAGGCCTAAATATGAAGTTGCTAAATGGTTTTTTCTAAAAAGAATGTAATTTGTTGGTTTATAGCTTGGCTTATTATCAACACCATTGGGGGTCATTTAAATATTTTATTAGGAAAACTTCTTTGATCCTTACATTTTACTAATTTTTTTTCGCGGGTAACATTGATGTATCCATGATGCACAACGAATATAGGGTAGGATCAACAGCTATACCATATTGGTTCACTCCGTTCAATGACGTAGCAATGTGAGTTTTCCCCGCAATACTAAAATGGCGATGGGCGAGCCATTTTTTCTTGCTACACAAAAGCGTTAAATATAAATCAAAATTTGGTTGTAATTTCTTATTAAACTAACAAAGTATATAATTTTTGATCAGGTTTAATCGCAAATAAGTAAGGAAAAGCAATTTTTCCTACGACCACATGTGAACATAGCAAATAGCACAATGTTTCTATGCGTAGAAATTTCCTATATCACACTAGTGTTGCAAAATACTTTACAACAATAGTGTGATATATGTTATATCATTCTAAAAGATTGTATACATACCTCAAGGAAGATAAACTTTTTAATAAGGAGCGCTCAATTTTTATATTTGTCCGAAAATATAGGTTATGTTTGTGACGTCTCCCTTTTTGCCATAATATTTTTATCTGACAAAATAAACCAATACTTGCATATCATAAAATAAAATCACCAGAAAAACATTACAAAAAATTGTATCTTACCCTTAATAACGATTTAAACGTAAATTCCCTGTAAAAAAATATCCAAAGGTCATGATCCCAGTTTACAGGTTTTAAAATTCTCTGTAACTACAGTACTAATAACTACTCAATTTAACTATAAACAGTAAAAACTAAACATATATAAAAGTCCAATGACTAAAAAGCAAAAAAATAACACAAAAACCTCGAAAAAAACCTTCCAGTACGATTGTAAACAAAGAATTACGGGAAAAGATTACGTCACAAAATTTAGCGAACATAGGCTTAAATGGGATCGAGCGCTCCTTATTAAAATGTTTATTTTCCTTGTATATACCTTACGTCAGCCAGAACTATGGATGGTGGATGGGAGAATAACCATCTTTTATGGCGGACAAGTTGAAAAAGTGGCCATCGGAATGTAGCAAATTGGGATGGCGCCACAGTAGCCAGTGGAGGGATTTTGGTATTTCTTTTCCTTTTTTATTTTGTATCCATCTGCCCTTTTTCATTTTGTATCTTACTCTGATAATTCATCCTCATTGGTTAAAAAATCACCTCTGGCTACTGTGGCGCCACCTTAAGTTGCTCCTTTCGACGGACACTTTTTAAAACATTCAGATGGTTATCCTCCCTCCACCATCCATAGCCAGAACATAAAACAGCTGTCACCGCTGTCATATTGTTATTACATTGAAGAAAGCATGCGATATTTTTTAAGTGAAGACCTTAATAAATTCTAAAATGATGATAGTTACACAGAGGTACTAAGTAGGTGATTTTCAATATAAAAAAATTGTCAAACACTATAATATATCGCAGTGAGAAAAAATATATATTATCACCCTAGTGTTGCAAAGTTTTCAATTGTTTTTTTATTTTTCTGAAAAAATAAACAAACTTATTCTTTTTTGGTGAATAATTTGTGGTAGTAGAAAAATTAGTGTACATTACTTGTGTAAAAATGACTTTCTTACACTTGTGGGTTTGTTGCACTCGGCTGACACCTCAGTATTCCCACTCGTGTTAAATTTGCCAGTTTTCTCACTTTTAATGTAATATACTATAGCAATCTGGGAAAACTTTTCGGTAATAACCTACATAAATTATTGTTTTGAGTGCTATGTAAGAAGGTTTATCAAGTTACTCTAGGTTTGCAAGGTCGATAATGAAAATGATGATCTTTTCAATGCTACCAAAACTAATGTGTATTAGCGCCTTTACACACTAAGCCGGTTTTGACGGACAGAGAAAAAAAATTATACGAAGCCTTTGAGTTTGCCGACTTTCTCTGTTCTCTGCGTCTGAAAGGTTTCATTTGACTCCATACACTTCGATAGCGTTGGTCCGTCGCCCGTTTTCCGTCTTTCTCGCTAATATGAAAAGGCAATTACACACTAAGCCGGTTTTGACGGACAGAGAGATAAAAAATTATACGAAGCCTTTGAGTTTGCCGACTTTCCCCGTTCTTTGCGTATGAAAGGTTTCATTTGACTCCATACACTTCGATAGCGTTGGTCCGTCGCCCGTTTTCCGTCTTTCGCTAATATGAAAAGGCAATTACACACTAAGCCGGTTTTGACGGACAGAGATAAAAAATTATACGAAGCCTTTGAGTTTGCCGACTTTCTCTGTTCTCTGCGTCTGAAAGGTTTCATTTGACTCCATACACTTTGATAGCGTTGGTCCGTCGCCCGTCTTTCGTCTTTCGCTAATATGAAAAGGCAGTTATTGTCCCGTCCTGTTAATGGTTGAAGAAATAAGAATATATGTTTTTTTAATGCTGTTAAAAAAGACCTAGAAAATTGATTTAATTCAACACTGTATAGAGATCCATAGCCACAGTGAGTTCAAAGTTTAGTTGCCGTCCATTTTAATGTCTTAACTGCCAGCATTTATTTTTAATATTTTTAAATTTAAACTTGCAAACAGCTGATGTGTACTCCTAATAGTCCCAGACCTAGTAAACCCTCTCCGAGTAACGTTGGGCCTGTAAGGCTGGAAATTTGTATAGTGATGAGTCATAGCATGCTAAGTACGAAAATCATCACCTGACAAGCATCAGCCCTGCACATCATCACCCTTTATATTTTGAAAGTTTAAGAAAAAATAATTGAGCTGTAAGCTTGAAATTTTGTAGGATTTAGTTCATTCATAGTAAGTTTAAACAAAATGACAGGCGTTTTCGATGAGCACAAGTACCTGCCAGGCGAACTAAAAGGTGTGGCTGATTTGGATCGCCATATTTCCAAAATTAATAAAGTTAGATGTGCCTAATGTGGTGTTTTCTTTAGGCTCTTTTAAAGATGTTTTTAACGGAGCTTAAAGAAAATTAACACACCTTTCAGTTCGTCTGGCAGGCACTTGTGCTCATCGAAAACGCCTGTCAATTTTTTTTAAACTTACTATGAATGAACTAAATCCTGAAAAATGTTAAGCTTACAGCTTTAACTTTTATCTTTTATTATTTTTTAAACTTTCGAAAATATGCAGGGTGGTGATGTGCAGCGCTGATGCTTGCCAGGTGGGGATTGTCATAATTAGCATGCAATGACTTATCACTATATAAATTTCTAGCCTTACAGGCCCAACGTTACTCGATGGGTTCACTAGCTCTCCTACTACAATTATTTCTTTAAATGTATGCTTGTTAAAAATGGTTTAGAAAATATGGTCCTACTTTGCAGTGCCGAAGAAAAACTCAACTAATGTTACTATACTTTAGTTATTGCTTCCTTCAACTATTTTTAAAATGTGTACTTCTTTTTAACTTTAAATATACACATTGAGCTAAATGAAAAGGTATATTGGCAAGTAAAGCAAAACAAAGCGGGACCGTGCATCGAGAGACGCGGGACAAGAATCATATCAGTCTTATTGTCTATTGCACAACCAAAGACAATTGTAGTTTCACTATAGACTTCCAGAACAATGCTTAATTTTTGGTTCAGTTTGGACGCTGGCTTGGCTGAATTTATGAAGCGGCAAATTATACGTACTGTTTACGTGTGTACTCGATGGATACTCGCTTCATAAATTCCACGACGCGAGCGTCCAAGCTGATGACCAAAAATTTAGCATTCTTCTGGGTGTCTATAGTGAAACTATAATTGTCTTTGCCACAATCCAATCTTAACTCAACGTTTGACGGTAAAAAATTCTTAAAGGAGCGACTTAATCGAAAATTCGTAAGAGAACTTTTTGTAGACCGTTAAATTTTCCATCAGAATATGCGATGAGCTGAGACAAAAAAAAATGTCCAAAAATCCCATGTTAGTTAATTGGGAAAAGCAACATGATTTCGACACGGTTTGAATCAAGAATTAAAAGCATTTGTACATTGGATATTTTTTAGACTATAAACTAAAAGTTCCATTCCCTGGCTTAAGTAATTGAAGATTATGGTACCCTTCACTAATGCTGCAACATTATTTTTTAGTTTCATAAATATTAAAAAAAAATTAACTTGTTTAAGTACCATTTTCAACAGAATAACGCTTTAATTTATAGACATTTAAGAGGAGTACCTTTTTTTTGGCTAAGGATTTAAGCTACCCAAAATACTTATTTCGTTTCGTTATTATACAGGGTGTAAAAATAATTAACACTATTTTGCGAGGCTTAGGCACTTACTTATGACCCCCTCAGCCTATTTATTTTTGTTTGCCGTCTGAAAATCTGGCGGCGCCGGCGTAGAGAAGCAAAACACTTGTAAAATAAAAGTTTACGCCGTACATTTGTTCGGGTGGAAACTAACGGTAGGTTCTAGACACCGGCGTAACTACGAGGAAGCCTTGGGGGCCAGGCCCCCAGAAAAAATGTGCCTATATGTATATGTATACATATAGCGTCCGGGCCCCTTCCAGGGTGTTGCTGAGGCCCCTCCAGGTTCAATGGCTACTTACGCCTATGGTTTTAGATCTAACATTTATTACATGAGTATTTATGTCAGATAGAAATGTAAAAAATTAAAAATTTCTATCAGACATAAATATCATGCAATAACACGTCAGATTTAAACCTACCATTTGTACCGTAACTGCTTATCACTTTAAAGTCAAAGTTGATCTGGGTATATTTATGATATTAAAACTTCTTTTTTAACTTATAACATAACTGTGTATAAATATTTTAAAGTCACACACTAAGTTGAAATATCGGCATATTCAGACCATGTTATGTTTTTATTTATTTTGTAGAAAAAAATCCTGGAACATCCGAAAAACATATAGGCTTTTTATGTTGATGTCAAAGGCGAGATATGGGTGCGATGCGTATAATAGTGCGATAGAGCACACAAAGCCTGTGCTGATCATAGATAACCTACATTTAGATCCGCAGTGGCAAGAAGCATTTTTCGGATTTTTACGGCCTCGACCTGTAAACAAATTAATGAGTGGACGAACATGCGCACTTAAAAGCCGTGGCAAAATACAAACACCGGCACCCCGTATCCTCCGTCCGCGGTCTGACCGTGACGCTCATTAGCTACCGTACTTCGAACAGAAAACCAGGACGCCGCGCCTCAAACTCTTTCCGATAATGCGGATAGTTTGTTTGGCGCCAGCTGCGTTTCCCCTTAACTTGCTTGCGCACGACCGGTTTTTTCGCCCATGAAATGTAACTTTGTTTCGCGCAGGTTATAACATTGGCAATCTATCGAGATCAGTGGTGTTGACACTGAACGCGGCAAATATACAGGTTAAGCTAAACAACATAACGAAAAAAGACAATCTAACTTATTACGGGCATGTAAACATGCGTGACTAATACTGCTTGTTTTGTTATTCTATTACTCCCCGATATACCAAAACTGCTTGCTCAAGCAGTATATTTGCGGTTATTGCAAATAATTTTCTTTTGTTAGATAACAAATCTTGTGTTACTTTTTAATTAAAAAATATTTTACAGTCCAGTTTTTGCATTTAATAAGGTCATTTGAAGCATTCTTGTTACAAGTATAAATAGGTATGGCTTTTGTTTCCTCTTTTAAAATTGCAAAATTTTAATAAAGAATTTTAAAGTTTTGTTTTTTACTTATAAAATATGCAATAACAACTAATCATTTATTAATAAATATTTATAATAGTGGTAAAAAAAAGATGAATTAAAAACGAAAGAAAGCCACAAGCGTCATACAAGTAAGGACGGCAATCAACTATCGCTGTCTAAACGCGTCGTTTAAATGGTGTGCGAGCAACAAAAATGAGAATAATTGAAAGTGAGACAGAAGTGGTGACCGCCTGGAATATTAATTATAGACGTTTAGTTCTACAGAACGCTGCTAAATGTGCATGGTCGGTATTTACCTTATGTTGCATGTGGCATATTTGATGTGTCATTGAATTTATATATAGTTTTGAGGTGCGACCAACATAACGGCCAGAACTCAACATGTTTTTAGTTGGATTTATTAAAGCCACTTACACAAAAATTAAAGTAAATAATATGTATCTAAGTCATTTCTATTTGTTATAAATATTAAGAGTAGTCTATAAAGATTGTGATATTGAACAATAAGCCAAATCAAAATATACACATTTATGCATTAAAGGCAAGTTGATCATTCAAAAGTTTCTTATTAATATTCACTGATTTAAATATTAAATTATTATATAAAATTTGCTCTAACCTATTTCCTTTACTTTTTACAATAGTTTATAGATCAGTGCCAAAGCCTTTAAAAAGGTAGAGAATATAACAAAAATTAAAGGAAAAATAAATTATGTGCGATTTAGGGTCGGGAAGGTGGGGCGGTGTTAATTGTAAAATATGGTATTTCTAGATTTTCGGCAACACTATAAGTCCTATGGCAAGGTTGTAGGCAATATAAAGATATATAACCTTTGGTATTTATATGATTTTTAAATAGCCTCAAAATTTATGTAAAAATTGAATTAATCAAGTTTTTATTTTTTTTTTTATTTTTGTCTTCTACAAAAAAATAATTTATTTTTACAAGATTTGGTAAAAACTTACCTTTGCATGTCCCAAATGCAATTATTACCTAAAAATTTGCCGCTTAACTTTTTTCCATAAGACCTCAGACACGATAATAAGCGTCAGCGTCAGCGGCAAGTGTTGAGCGAAAAAATTATTTTATTCTCGCATAAAGATCAAAGACAACGCTCCCACATTTTCCGCTCAACGCTAGCCGTTGACGCCGACGCTTCGTATCGTGTCAGAGGCCTAAGACTTGTAGTGTGGTCAAAAATCGAGAAAAACCGTTTTTAACATTTTAATCCTCCCCTCCTTTCTTCCCGACCTCAGATCTCCCGTAATTTATTTTTTCTATAATTTTTGTTATAAAATCTACCTTTAACAATGGGTTTTATTCTGCTATTTTTTTTTTTTATTAAATAAGCGACCCTGCAGCCTCACTCGCACTCTGTGTTCAAGAAAACACGCTTGAAGTCGATAAAATTGGTCGCCTATAAGCGAGGTCTCCAAACGTGTCGAATTCTATTAAAATTTTTAAAAAGTTGTACATAACCCTAAAAATACATTTGGGTGTTCGTTAGATTGCTATGATTTTTATATTTATTTGGTTGTTTTTGTGTTATTAGAATGCAAAAATTTAATTTATTGTTTTTTACAATGATGGAAAAATTTAATTTTAGTTCTACCATGTGTTTACTGTCCAACCAATGTGACCTTGATTTTTGCAAAGATTCCCAATTGTATAAAGCTAATTTGTTATTGAATTTTTTAGTTTAGATAAATTTATTACATATTTTTGCTCTACTGATTGAAATTATTCACAGTAGGCCGGAACATTGATAGCTAGAAAAAAAAGATTAAGTTAATCTTCAGAAAAATTTAATTTGATAAAAGGAGGGAGTATCCGATAGACATATTAACTGCTAATGCCATAGTGCCAAATTGACTCCAAGTGTAAAAGAGAATAAAATTAAGTTAAAGTCGATTAAAAACCTAACCCTTTTTTGTTCCGTGGTAAAAACAATAATTAAAATCTCAATTGCTTAATAATGAAATTCCGTAAATCTAATTGCCAATAGCTGTATGTGTGTCCTTTTTTATCTTGCACAGTTAAACAGAGAACTGTTAGTACACATATAGACATTTTACGAACATTTCCGAAGTTTAGTCTATTGTGACACAGAGTACCAAAAGTGCAATTATCGACTTCTCGAGTAGAAATCTACGATAGAAAGCGAGGTGTAGAATTCATATAGAGCACAGAGTCTCGCTGCTGGTCTGTTACTTTATAGCACGGCATATAATCAGCCTCATTTTCTGGATTTAAATGCCCTACTGAAATATAAATTTTGATTTTACTCAAAAATGTTTTAAAATATTAACATCGGCAACATTTCTCTCTAATATTTGTGTGTTTGTATTTGGATTTGGCCTGTTACGTCTGATTAACTAATGTGATTTCTACACGCATATGTTTTTGCTAAAATTGCACACATTTTTGTCTCTGTGCCTTTCATTACGATACAGGGACTATTTTTACCAAACATATTTTTTATATCACCGTGTATCAAAATTAGATGAATAAAATGTACAGAGCTGTAAAATTAGTTTTTTTGTTTTGTTTTTAAAGGTGTGAAATAACAGGTCTTTACCTTAAATAGTGAATTTTTAAATTTAATCACTAGTGTTGTCCAATATCAAACAATTGTACTGCCTGGTTCACATTGTTGTCTAACGTATTTCTTGTAAAAAGGGGCGTCTGTTTTCTTATAGTATTTTTACACAACACTTTAGTTAAAAGTAATCTATTTGCAGCTCTGCACAATATATAGGGTGTCCTTTAAATACTCGAGTTATTTATTTTAACAGCTTACAAAACTCGTGCAGAAAACTAAGAATAAAAAACCGTTTATCAAAAAGTGTTTGTTGCTACTCGCCAATAAAATTGATAATATATCTTTTTATTAACTTTCATCATATTTATTAAACAAAATACCCAAAAACTCAAAAATAATTTTAAAAGGTACTGTGGCACAATTTTTGTTAAATTGTCTTTCTTTCTGTTCTAAAAGCTGTTAAAATTAACGACTAATGTTTGAAAACACTTTGTATTTATAGCTACATGTATGTAGCTTTGTATATAAGATATAAGTATAAGTGTTTAGAATGTTTTAGTTAGTTGTAATATATTTTTCTTTTAATTGATGTGTAAAATGGGTATAGTCACGAAGTATTTTGTATTCTATAGTTTTTTTTTATTAAGTTCATAATTCTATTAGAAAATACAACAAAGTGGCCTTTATTAGGTGGAATGGGGAGAGATATTAATGTGCACGATATTCACGTGTATCTTAGTTGTAAGTTAAGTGGTAAAGAATATAATGACTGAATATTGCAAATGTCATTGTTTACTGATTTTGAAAGAGGACAAAAAATTTAAGGCCACTTTCAGACGGTTTGACCGCAAAAAGTTGATCGTTTGTGGTTGATTGTCGCAACTTGCAGTTGTCATTTAACAACCATGAAAAAAGCGATTCCTGTTCATACGGGCGTTTTTCGACTGCAACCGAACTCTTGCCGCTGATTGTTGCCGATCCCGTCGACTGACTGCAGGTTAGTTACAGCTACAGTTGTAGTCGAAATTGGCGACAAGACGCCGATATTTTGTAGCCAACTTCGACCGCAAAAAGTCGCCCGTCTGAAAGCGGCCTTAGTCATTATTTTTAGACAAAACTTTTAGTCATTTTAGCATTCTTTTTAAGGGTGTCATCGCATATTTTTACCGTAACAAGCATATTACGGCCTATTCAAGGAGCAGTTTATTACAAAATTAATTTAAATGTAATTACAGGGTGTTTCAAAATGCATTTTTGTTGTAGTCCCACTTGAACACCAAAAGAAATGTTGTTTATCAGAAAATTCCATAATGCACAGTTTATACCAAATTAATTAAAATATTTAAACTGGTATCACAGATATTAAAAAAAAGGTATCTTTTAAAATTTAACCACCCTGTATCTCTGAAGTTAGGATATTTAAGACAAAGGTTTATTTAAACTTTTCTACCGAAAATCATCTTAGAATTTACACCCCTAAGGATAAGCATCCTATTTTGAAACAGCCTGTATAATCTTTTGGTATTTATCATGTTAGCTAGTCACAGAAAAAATTGCGATATGATAAAATGCAAATAGTCCCAACATAGTAAATAATAAGGGCTTAACAACTAATGAAAATAGTCTTGCAAAAATGTATTTAATTTTTGAGAGCACAGCACAAACAACCCATTTTAGCCAGTTAAGAATTGTGTGTTAATTTTATGTAATTTATTTGATTAGTTTTTGTATAAAGGTTAAACTTTTATGTATGACTTTCATAATAAAGTGAAAAAAAAATGGCGTATATTGTTTTTGTTAACGAAGGGTTAATGGGGTTTATTGTATTAAGGACGTTCCCAAGGTCGTTACACCGCATCTTATGTGAAATAGAATTGGATTTCACTTGCCTGGTCAAGTATTAGTAGCATGAATCAGGCAAGTCCAGAAGTTTTATTTTTAATTTCTCAAAACTTTTTATAATGTTAGACTTACCTGGTTTTTGCACCGAAGTCTTCAATTATTATTGTTTTTAGTTGTACTAAAATCTTTCTCTCTCTATATATTTTTTCTTGGTTTTGGTCCCTTCGGGTCCAATCCACCAATCTCCCCTCCCGGACTATGCTTTCCAGGGCTTCGTCGGCGGAAAATCTGGATAATCGAGCTTGTAGCTCCCAGAAATTCCAGAAAGAGAACAAAAATAATTCTACAATCGATGCAATGCATAAATTGTCGGCTTTCAAACCAAGACCTGCTACTGGTGTTACGTATAACCTTCACTTTCACTACTGACAGTTCCCATGGCACGCCCATCTATTTCCCGCCATTTGAGAAATACCTCGTGTTCACCACCAAACAGGATACCATCGGCTTATAGGAATCTTCGCTCGCGCTTAGATCCAGAAGAAAGATGCCGCCAATTTAGCGTGAATCTTTCCTTGATCCCCGAAGGTAAAAACGTTCGTACGGCACCTCTAACCGCCACTCCGGGAAGAACTTTGTAGTCCTCTACGCACGTCCGGACTGTCGGAGGTCAAACAAAGAATCTTTACTAAAATCAAGGTTAGTTTATATTTATAAGGTTGCGACATATCCTCAACTTTTAGGCGGTTCGAGGTCGGGGAAGCAAGGAAGGGCACTTCTCGAAGAAAAGTTGGCAAGACTGGGTAAAAATCAAAGCTGAAGATCAATCCACAATCCAGTGGCGTCTACAATTTGCGCATTTCATTTTGCATTGTTTTGGAAGTGATATTTGTTGAAAGATGTAATTCCAAATGTTTTTATTTAAAGTAAAAGAATTTACAACTTAATAACAATTAAAAACTGTTGTGTAAACGGTTGTTCTACTAATACAATAAACTGTATATCTCCGGCACTGAACAACATGGCCGAAAAATGGGAGATGTGACGTCATAACACGTCAAAGCAATATGGCCGAATGTCGTGATCTTATATAGACCGACTTTGTACTAAAAACTAAAATCTTTTCCTGTCCGTGTCTTCCACGCTTCTTTACTATGAACGTGACAATGTTCCATTTTTTTAATGAAAAATTATTTTCTAATTTTTAGTTCGGTTGCATATGAAAAGCAACTTTCTTAAACTATTATTTATTCATTTTTAGTTTCTATTAGATCTGTAAATAGTTTAAGTTAGTTTAATTATTTTGTAAATAACTCACTTATTTTTTAGGAATATGTTTAAATTTGTAAATTTGTGGATACCATAGTGGGTACTTCTGTACCTGTTGTATCCCCTTGACCAGAAATAAATAAATATTACCAGAGATATTACGGTATTTTGAAGGTATTTATTTGATTTTTTTAATGGGTTGTACCTAAATAATTTGTAATACTAAGATAAAAAAAAATGGATAAAATGTTGGAAGTACGGGAACTAAAGAAATATTAGGTCTTTTAAGAGTTTCGTGTTTCGTATAGGTTTTTCAACAAATAAGCTCGTGGAACTTTTTTTGGTTTTTGGCCATCTGTTGGTCGCGGTAGGTACTTAAAATGTTTAGGGTACGCTGAAATCTCACTTGTGGGTTCTATGGATTGGTATTCTTTGATTAAAGTCAGCAATTAGATATACAGACTGTCCACAGATGGAGTTTACAAGAGGACAAATGGACCAAAAATTTCATTTTTCGAAAAAAGTGATTCTTCATAAAAACTTTTGCTTGTAATAAAATTAGAATTCACGAAGAGAAAATGTTGATTTTGTATACAGGGTTTGCAAAAACCTAAAAAAACATTATTTTTCTCCAAGAGTAAACTACCTGTATTTTTAATTTTTAGCAAAATGTCATTAGAAAAATGTATTTAGATGCATGTTTGTAATCGATAAAAAGAACAATACAAAATTTTATTGATCTCCATCCTAATTTGAGGAAAACTGGCGTTTACAGTTAAAAGTTGTGTTTTGTAGGAATTTGGAGAAAGCCAGGTGTTTAAAAAGCAAATTATGAAAGTTTTTTAGGTCATTTTATCAGGGCCGTATTATCCATTAGGTTGACTAGGCTACAGCCTGGGGCGCCATGAAAAAATAGGCGCTAGATAGGGGAGTAATAGGCGCTAGACAGGGGAGTTTTTTAAAAAGTTTAGGTTGAGTGGGGTTTTTGGTGATTTGGTAGGGAGAGTAATTTCTTTGTGAATAAGGTGCTTTGGAATGAAATGGGGGCAATGCCTTTTTTTGTCATCAATTTTATTTTGGGTCGTGAAGTAAGGCGCTACGGGGAAAGGACCCTTTTTGCGAAAAATTAAGTAGTAACCGCCGGTAATAACAAATTAATTTTAATTTTCGGCGGTTTTCCTATACGTAGATATAAAAAACCGCCGGACGACGGATTTATTCAACCTAAATTTAGCAAAACCGCCGACGTATGTAACACATTTTTCAAATAAATAAATAAATAAATAGGTAAATAAATAAATAAATAAATAAATAAATAAATTAATACATAAATAAATAAATAAATAAATAAATAAATAAATAAATAAATAAATAAATAAATAAATAAATAAATAAATAAATAAATAAATAAATAAATAAATAAATAAATAAATAAATAAATAAATAAATAAATAAATAAATAAATAAATAAATAAATAAATGAATAAATAAATAAATAAATAAATAAATACATAAATAAATAAATAAATAAATAAATAAATAAATAAATAGAAAAAGTTTTTACCTATTTGCTAGTTTAGTTAGGGCTACATTGGACCTTTAATGCAATTAATAGTATATTAGCTTATGAATAAGCCCTTAATGTTTTTTATATACAGTAAATTGAAAACGCCATATATATATTTTATTGATGTTAAATGGCTTTCGAATTCAAAAAATAGAGTGAAGCCGAAAGTGTTCAGGAAAACCCAGGTTTGTCAATTCTTCGTCGTTCTCTCTCTTCCACATTCCCCAAATATCATTTCACCGTATTTTTGCTAAATATTTGGGTCCTAAGGCTTATAAATTTCAGTTAATGCAAGAACCCAAAGTCGGTCTATATAAGGTCACGACATTCGGCCATATTGCTTGACGTTATGACGTCACATCTCCCATTTTTCGGCCATGTTGTTCGGTGCCGGAGATATACAGTTTATTGTATTAGTAGAACAACCGTTTATACAACAGTTTTTAATTATTATTAAGTTGTAAATTCTTTTACTTTAAATAAAAACATTTGGAATTACATCTTTGAATAAATATCACTACCAAAACAATGCAAAAATGAAATGCGCAAATTCTAGACGCCACTAGATCGATCATCAGCTTTGATTTTACCCAGTCTTGCCAACTTTTCTCCGTGGAGTGCCCTTCCTTGCGTCCCCGACCTCGAACCGCCTAAAAGTTGAGGATATGTCGCAACCTTATAAATATAAACTAACCTTGGCAAGAACCTAAGCTGGCCGATCATCATGCATGCATCATCTTCAGTAATGAGGTCCAATTCCACCTCAGTGACTTCGTCTACAAACAAAATTGTCGCATTTGGGGCTCGGAAAACCCAAAAATTATTGTTGAAATCCTCTCTATTCTCAACGTGTGACTGTTTGCTGCGGTTTATGGTCCAGCGCAGGGTCACTGGACCTTACTTTTTGAAAATAAGGCTGGAACAACAGTGACGTTAAATGAATTGCGCTATCGAGGAATGATTATTGATTTTTATGGCCAGAATTTGATGGTATTGATCTGGCCCACGTTTACTTTCAACAGGACGGTGCTACGTGCCACACAAGCAACGAAACCATTGATCTTGTACGGGAAAAGTTTCCGGACCGTGAAATCTCTCGAAGAGGAGATCACAACTGGCCACCGAGATCTTATCATGTGACACCTTGCGATTTCTTCCTTTAGGGCCACATAAAAGAGAAGGCCTACGCCAACAGAGCCTCGCGGTGATTCAAGGTCTCAAAGATGGAATTCGTGAAGCTATCGAGGACAAAGGGGCTACATCTTATAGGGACGACACTGGTAGAAATAATTAAAAAACTTATTTAAAAAATAATGACTATAATAAAAGAGATTTTTTTCTTAAAAGTTTGACACCCTGTAGCTTAAAAGTTAAGACGTTTAGGACATAATAAGTTCATATAAACTTTTCCTTTTAAAATAAGATAAGGAATCATATCCTGTAATTTTAGTCATCAATTAAATTAAACCCTATACAAAAAATATTGGTATCTCCTGTCAATAGCTCTTACTACTTATTAGTGCATCTAAGCGAAATTCAAACTATCCTTATTTTTACTATATCCCCCCTTCTTTTTGCACTAAATTCCTAATATAACACTACATTGGCTCACAGTATTTCTTTCAGTGCGTATTAAGCATGAAGCCGTGAAGCGACCGCTTCAGCGCTACGAAAAGGGGGCGCAAAAATAAAAATAGGGTGCAAGAAATTTAAAATACTGGTATAGGACCTTAAAAGACGTAAAGTAACGTAAAAGGGGCGTAAAAACGCTAAATAACTAGAAAAGGACGCTTTTTAAAGGCAAGTACCTTTCTTTTTGCTCGATAATTTTTTCGGCCAAAAACCGCAAAAAAGATACCCCATGTTGTCTTTCCAAATGCAAAGAGGGGCGCGCAAAATTTATAGTTCGCTTTACTTCAAAAAAGTTTCGTTCGGCACTGATTTTGTTTAACATTAAAAAACCTTTTTAAAACATGTTTTTATTAATTTTAAGCCTTTCTTTATTAATATAAAAGGTTTGCTTTAAATCAAGTCGCCACGTCTGAAACCATTATACATATAGGTGTATGCATGGTTGCAGCGTCTTAGGGGTAAAATATTTGGAATGTAATGAAAAAATGTGTAAAATAACTAAAAAGAGGTTTTTAAAGATGTTTATAAAATATTGTGTGCTAATTTATTGTTATATCAAGAATTTTGTGCAATAAGAAGGCGGAATATGGTGAAGCTAAGGATAGTTTGAATTTAAACTTTAATGATGAAAATTTCAAGAACGCAACGTTTCCAAAAAAAATCTAACAGATTCGTGATCAGCGCCCCAAAAAAACCCGTATACCAAATTTCGTCGAAATCGGAGTTGCCGCAACAGCAGTTTTTCTGCTAAGTATAACCCTCCCATTTAAAAATGTACGAACCGTCACTGCTCCAACCATCCCTGTCTAACCAGAATTTTAATTCACCAAACTCTGCCGTGAACGACGTCGTCGTCGCGTCCTAGCGACGCCGCGGCGCATGCTGGTGACGTCAATCCGCCTCCACATTCAGTCTGGCGGTGAAAATGGGACGGGGATGTCATCTCGTTTTCCAAATACCCCATATCTCCGCACTCGACAACTATGTCCACACACGGGCAAACCAAACTCTCGATGATCGAGTCGCGATTATATTACAAGTGTTAAAGTGAAAAGTGTTTTTCTATAACGAACATACACAGTTCTCAAGAATTTTTAGCCAGTAAGTACCCCACACCTGACACCAGTTTTTTTGTCCGTCTCAAATAGAGTTCGCGCCTTGACACATAGTTGTGCCTTCCTCTTGTTTTGCTTCAGATAATTGTCATGCTTTAAAAGATTATGATTCGTTTAACATTTCATTTCATTTAAAATATATGTTTCTCATTGCAAATTTAAATGTGTAAATTAAGTATACAATTTAATTTTTAAACGTAAGCTTTTTAAAACCTGGTTATAAAAATAATTTTAATATTAGAAGTAAGTTAGGGACAATTAAATGTTTATTCCACAGGATAATTCTAAATTTGTTGTTTGGACAGACAGTTGTCACATTACGTAACGTCAAACTACGTCACTTTAGGAGGTCGATTCGATATTGTGACGTCAAATTTGGAGAGACTGAACTCGTTAGATCTGGGGTTAATTATTTATAAGTTTTAAGTCGATTTTATATGCATATATTCTATTTACTTTTTAAAAGATACTAAAATACTTTTTTCACTAAAAGCCTTTTTATCGTTCGATTCTGATATATTATATTTTCCTTTTTTGTTTTGATTGTAAATAAAGAATGTTTTATTTGTCCTTACAATAGGTGAGTCTTTGTAACTCTTATTTTAGGGAGAAGTGATCAACCTAATGACCCCAATTTTTATGTCACTATTACCTACATCATGATACCTTATTTGTCAAAATTTTTTATTAAAAATAAATTTTATATTTCTGTTTTCCATAATATTATTTTTTAAGGTATTATGTTTTTTTTCTCTTTTTTATTTTTTAACCGATGTGAAGAAGAGAAAGTATTTTTAATTATTTATTATTAATTGAGGTGTAGGAAAAAAATAAAACAAAACTAAGTTTGTGGAAGGGTAAAATATTGTTTTAAATCCTTAAAAATAAGGGTAAAATACATAAATAAACAACATTTTAATTTGGATAAATATTTTAGCCGGGGCTGTCATATATGCGGCCCGCAACCTGGTGCTATAAATTAATCTATGAAAGCCAGAGTGGTCAAAGTCAAAATTACACGAATCTTAGCTTTTATTTAGTGTTTTTAAATCCTTGATAATAATATTTACCAAATGCATGAGCGCCGGCAGGATGACTTTCAGGGGGCAAAGTGGGAAAAAATGTAAAGGCAACAAAAATTTTAGAAGTGCAAAAAAGTGCTTGTAACAGACACAAGTTTTAGAGAAGTACAAAATAGGAAAACAATAAAGCCAAAAAAAAAAGATAAATAAACCGCATTATATAGAGTGTGTCTCATGAGTAAATGTTGTAACGAATTGAATTTTATGCCAAAATTTGAAGTTAAGGCATAAGAGTAAAACAAATAAAATTGTCAATTTTTACATTACGCATTACAACATAAATAATGGGCAAGAGGAAGTAAAATTTAATTTTTTATTTTAATATTTTTTTTTAAATTTGATGCCCTAAGCCAGGTATTTTAAAAATTGTTAATGTATATTGTAAAAAATTTACAAAAATATTTTTTTAACTTTAATTCTGTAACTCTAAATTTTGACATAAAATTTAATTTTCTCAACATTTCCTTATACAATTTTGTCCTATTTTTAAAAATGAAGGTACTTTACTTTTGGCCATTTTTCATACCTTTAGTTATAACTTGCCCTGTATATTACCAATCGGAGTAAAAATTTTGTATTTATCAGTTTTAGACCGTGCGACCAGTTTTCCCAGAAAATTCGTAAATTTTTGCTCCATTTGTCCTTTTGTAACACCTATCCTGGGACACACTGTATAAAAACGCATTAAAAGGTTTTTTTTAATCTCTGGACAAACCACGAAGGCTAAAAGCCTAAATACTAACATACCGTGGGTGTCTTAAGCGAGGTAAGAGGGAGTTTGTTGACACGGGACTTAAATACTTCAAGATTTGGGGGGAAGGAAAGACCTCCGCGGGCAGCAGGTTCCACAACCTAGAAACTCTAGGGATAAAAGAACGAACAAAGTGGGAAGTTCGGAGCCTGTCCAGTTGGACCGCATAGGGATGCATACGCGCGGAACCACGAGTTTCTCTGTTGGGAACCGTAAGTGAAGGAATTATACTGGACAATTCTTCAGAGCAGAAGCCATGGAAGTACCTATAAAAAGCGATAAATCCCCCACAGTCCGACGATGTGCAAGAGAGGGAAGCCTTTCTGTAAGTGAAGGATCATTAATGAGACGAATAGCTCTTCTTTGAATAGAATCAAGAATGCTTAGGGTTGTGGGGGACGCCATGCCCCAGATATGAGAACAATATTCCAAGGGAGGTCGGATTTGGGACACATATAAAGTGTATAAATTAGAAGGGGAAAAATACTTTTTGGCTCGAAAGAGAAATCCAAGCTTTTTTGAAGCTGACGTGGCTATAGATACAATGTGTTTATGCCAGTTAAGGTTACTTTCAAATGTGACGCCCACAAGATTAAAGGTGTCTTTGCTCTGTAAAACTTGGCCGCTCATAAGTAGAGGATGAGTATTTGATGACTCTTTTCGCGACAAGGAACATGATTGTGTTTTGGATGCATTAAAATGGACGAGATTTTTAGCGCCCCAATCCAATATTAAATTAAGATCCTTCGAAAGAGATATCTGCATCGCTCTGCGTTTGTTTTCCAAGTCAGGTTTAGTAATGGGTTTAGGAACCAGAAAACTAGAGTGAAGGGTACTATCGTCGGCGAAACTATGAGAATTAGTTGTGGACGAGAGAAGGTCGTTGATGTGAAGAAGAAACAATGTTGGTGCCAGAACTGAGCCCTAAGGGACTCCAGCATTTACTTTTACTTTGCAAAGAACTGAGAGAATTGAAATTGGTCTATAGTTAGATGGAAGAGATTTAGATCCTTTCTTGGGAATAGGTTGAACACGTGCAGCTTTCCAGCTTTCCGGAAAGATACCTGTGTTGTAAGAAATTCGAAAGAGCCGAGTTAAGATTGGTGCAAGTTCTGGAGCACATTTTTTTAAAACGATTGCTGGTATGCCATCCAGCCCAGACGATTTCTTGGTGTTAAGGGAAGAAAGGATACGCTTAATGTGTTTTACCTTAAAAATAATATCGGGCATTTTATGAGGAACTGGGGTAACCGCTGGAATTGGATGATTTACGGGAGGGTCAAGGGTTGAATTGGCAGCAAATTGTTTAGCAAATAATTCTGCCTTTCCTTTAGCGGTAGAAACAATTTCATCTTCCAAAGCTAGTGGCGGAAAAGAACTGGTACAAAATTCCTACTTATGTTTTTCGCAAAGGACCAGAAAGATTTGCTGCCATTTGAGCAAGAAAGAACTTTGTTTTTAATACGATTGTCGAAGGAGTCTTTGGCTTCAGAAATTGTTTGATTGTAGTAGTTTCTTGCTTCAATGCTGGCCTGTCGGTTTTCTGGACTAGGATCCTGTAGAAACTTTTGTGAGCATGAGCGTCCATTTTAATGCATTCAAAACACAATTACTTTTCCTTGACGCGAAGAGTCATCAAATACTCATCCTCTACTTATGAGTGGCCAAGTTTTGCAGAGCAAAGACACCTTTAATCTTATGGGCGTCACATTTGAAAATAACCTTATGTGTATCTATAGCCACGACAGCTTTAATAAGTTGGTCTTTCCTTCCCCCAAATCTTCAAGTATTTAAGTCCCTCGTCAACAAACTCCCTCTTACCTCGTTTAAGACCCTTAGGATACGTTAGTATTTAGACTTTTAACCTTCGTGCATTATCCAAAGATAAAAAAAACCTTGCTGCACATACTTCATCACTTGACTAAAGGAATAACCCAAAAGAACTCCACCACTATTTTCTAACAAATCGACAAAAACCCAAAACACGTCGTTTCTATTTTTAGAAATTTATTTTAACTACCCATTAGCAACCCCATAAAATTAATTTCTAATTTCCACAAACATGTTTATGAATATAACAAACATAATAATGTGTTTGAGCTCATATAAAAATTTTCCGCCAACTGTTGTTAACACGAATAAAAAACTCTTTCAGTAATAAATTTAGTCACAATCACTCCCGGTTCTTATCATAGATGGTATTTAGGCAGAACACGCCAAGAAGAAAACCTGTGGTATTTTTTTAGGTTATTACGAGCAGTAAATTTATCAAGCAAAAGAAAAATACCTTTAAGCTTTTTAGATCTATATTTTTGAATTTAACCTATTTCTTCCATTTTCCATTGAAAACGTGCAAGCTCTGGGGCGCGTCTCTTTAGAAAAAATCATAAATTTATACGAAAAATGTTAATAAATCATATGTTTAATATATTTATTTAAAAAAATATAACTATAGAGTGGCGCATTTTCATTGATCCTACAGAGAAAAAAATTAAAGCAACTTTGCAATATCTCAATACTAGATTATATTAATATAATTACCGTAAAAAAAGTTAATACCCCTGGTGGGACTGGAACCCCCAATCCCATGCTTAGGAGGCAGATGCCTTATACAGGGTATAACCTGATTGCGCATTCTCGATTTTAATTTTTGAAACAAATTTATTGTTAAAAGTAAATCATGGCTAACTTAGGACTCGTTTTAAAAATACAGAGTGTTTTTCAAATTTTATCAATTGGGCCAGGCACTTGTAACTCGCTGGATATTAGAGATAAAACAAAAATGTAAATAGAAAAGTTTTAGGGATTTTTACGTAGAATTCAGTGGCTTACTTATTACTTATATGACTTAACAAAGGTTCATTGGCTCTCAGTTGAAATTATTTTAATCCAATAAAATAAAATCTTAACAAGACGCCAGGAGGGAAACTGGGCTAATGGTTGCGTGTCAAAAATGTGGTAAATAGTCTACCAAAAATGTGGTAAACAGTTTACCAAAAAACTTACTGATAAAATTGAATGTGATTTTTTTAAATTAAATATAAAATGTCTGATAGACAGTTTAAAGTTTCACATTACTTTTTAAAAAATTAACTGGTAAAAGATATACCTATTAAGTACCTTAACCAGGCAAAAAATAGTAAAACATGTTTAGCCATATAATAAAGTATTTTATCCAACACTTACATATAATATCTACATAATTGATCAGATTTTGAGGATATAAAGTGTACTATAAGTCACTAGTGAGCTAAAGTACCCTTTAGCTCACTAGTGAATTATAGACAATACAAAATTTTGTTGCTGGTGTTGACAATGACAAGTAACAAATAATGGATGACGTTTTCAAATTATTTTCGATATTAAAAACGATTTATACGAAAGTGTTGGATAAAATTTTGTATTAGACACGTGAGTTATTACATATAAGTCACTTAAGAAAATTACCTCTCTCGCCCTTCGGGCTCGAGAGTTAAACTTTCTTGCGTGACTTATATGTAATATAACTCACTTATCTAATAAATAACTATTATTTCTAATTTGTTTTTTTAGGTCAATAAATTATATACTCAGAAAAACAAATATGGCATAAAATACTTTATTATATGGTTAAACATTTTTTACTATTTTTTACCTGGTTAAGGTACCTAATAGGTGTATCTTTACCAGTTAATTTTTACCAAAGTAATGTCAAACTCCAAACTGTCTATCAGACATTTTATTTTTAATAAAAAAATTTAGTAAACTATTTACATTTTTGAGACGCAACCATTAGCCCAGTTCCCGTCCAGGCGTCTGGTTAAGATTTTATTTTATTGGAATAAAATAATTTCAACCGAGAGCTAATTAGCCTTTGTTAAAAGTTTGAAACCTTCATTGTATTGTAAGTAACTTTATATTAAATATTTCATTATTTTACTTCTTTTAAAGTAATCTTAACTTTTATTATATTATGCAAGGACAGAATAGGGTAATTTTCTAGAAACCGGCGGCTACTCCGATTTTGACGAAATTTGGTATACGGGGGTTTTTTGGGGCGCTGATCACGAATCTGAAAGAATTATTTGGCGGAAACGTTTCCTTCTCGAGATATTCATCATCAAATTTCAAATTTGAACTCTGCTTATTTTTACTATATTCCCCCTTCTTTTTGCACACAATTCTTGATTTAAAGCTAAAGTATCACACAATATTTGATTTTCACCTTTTAAAACCCCGTTTTTACGTATTTTACATTATTTTTGCATTAAATTGCGCGGCTTTTCTTTGATAATGCGGCAACCATACATACACATAGGGCTTCATTGCACACTGGGATTGAAATGATTCAAAGTATAGCTATGCAATTTAATGCCAAAATAATGTAAAATACGTAAAAACGGGGTTTTAAAAGGTGAAAATCAAATATTGTGTGACACTTTAGCTTTTAATCAAGAAAAAGAAGGGGAATATGGTGAAAATAAGGTTAGTTTAAATACCAACTTTGATAATTCTTTCAGATTCGTGATCAGCGCCCCAAAAAACTTGCCGCCGGTTTCTAGAAAATTACCAAAAATATGTTTGGTAAACCTATCTAAAGACAAGAAATTGACAATATGGTTTTCTTAAAATGTTCTCCAAACCTTGCAATATTACCTGTACAGGTAGGATTAGAACTAATAAACGCAACCACTACCGCCAGCCAGACAGCCCAGGGTCTATCCAGAAGAGAAAGGAAAACAGCATATCAAAAAATCAGCTGACCTTAAATTCTTTTCCGAAAACGTTGCTACCTTCTATAATATTTTTGAATAAATTTTGTTTAGATAAGTGATTAAATCACATGTACTGTTTAACAGCGAATAAATTTCTGTCATCCAAACTGGTTGACAAAATTGATAGAAAATGTCAAACTTTATTATCAGTTAAAATTCTTTGTTGCTGGCTTTAATGTTAGTTTTTCAGGTAAGAATCTAGCCGTATACCACTCGACCTACAAACTTAAATTGAATAAACTACCCTAATATTTTTGCAAGATTGGCTTGGTAAATAGTTTTATGGGCAATAATTAAAAAACCCTTGACCACTTCGTGGTCTCGAGTTTTATTAAATTATTGTACATTCAACTATTTTCCAAAAATCTGTTGGGTAGTTTAATCGATTAAACTTATTGACCTTGTGTGCAAATCTACGTCCATGGTAAAAACTTTAGATTTTTCGGTTAACCCGTTTGCTAGTTAGATGCTAATATATTTTTAAAAATTATTACATTATTATCGCCTAATATTTATAAACAACAATAAAAATACCAGTTAGCGTGACATAACGTTCTCATTTTGAAATTTATTGCTTTATAATTATCAAAAATCGTAGAGCGAAAAGATTAACCATGAGTTATACTAGTGAAGAAAAAGTATTGATGATTAAATGATACTATCAAGGAAAAAGTTACCAAAAGGTGTCAGACATGTTCGCTGCTCATTATCCGAATAGACCGATACCCGGAAAATCAACAGTCGATAGGACCATCAAAAAATTTGAGACCAAAGGCACAGTGATAAATAACTGCAGATGTGAAGCTAGGGAGTATCAAAGAGAGGGAAATTGTAAGAGATAATAGAGACTTGGAAATTTTATTGCACGTGGAAGAAAATGAAGGGAAGGTGAGTACAAGGAAACTTCAGAATATCAAAGAAAAGATCAATCAACAGTGCTCCGGATTTTGAAAAGGCATAAACACATTTCAAACAAATATAAAAAACATCATGAGCTAAGGAATGGGGATGAAATAAAAATATATTAGCAGCTAACTAGCAAACGGGTTAAGTTTTTACCATGGACGTAGATTTGCATGCTCTTCAATAAACTTCAATAGAATTTTCTCTAAAATAATTAGGGGAGCCAATAATTGACCCCATTAAAAATTACATGGGATTTCCTATGTCCCGCCCGGCGATGCGCCACCCGGTATATTTTTTTACTTTTTTCGCCTAATGTTTTTACAATAATTTTAAATATTAAAAGTTTTTTTTTCTTTTTAAAATTATTTAACCTTTTTAAAAAGGTTTTTTTGTTTCCCTTTTATGATAATCCCTGCTGAAGGTAAAACCTTTATTGACTCACCGTATATACAGCCTAGTTAAAAGGCATTACTTTAAAGTGGAATTCAAGAGAAAATCCGCATTATAATGCCAAACCGTTCTGGATTGTGAAGGTTGTCCTGGATTCACAAATACATGTTTACATTAGAAAATATCTTCCATGACCTTAAGTTAATAATAAAGGATGTTTACTAAAACAAGCCATCAAGTTGAGTTTTATTTTTGTTGAAGTACTATATAATCTGATTCCCATTGAGTTCAAAAGTCTCAATAATAAAAATCAATTAAGGACGTTTAAGAAAAAATTAAAGGAGTGGATATTTAAAAGACCAAGAAGCGCTTTTCATGACATAGAAAATAAAATCGAATATTTAACGGTAATATAGTTTCTAAAACAATATGTATTTATTTTATTTTAATTTTTGTCGATTTAATTAAATTTGATTGTACTTTGTCTTGTATCGAAACAACTAAAATATTTTTTTCCTTTTGTTTAAATTATGATTTTAACTTACGCTTTATTTTTATTTTTGTTTAATTATGGCTTCAAAATGAGCCACAGTTTTCAAAGATTATGTAGTATGTAAGTTAGAGAATGTTGATTTATACATAAATGGCTTTGTTGTGAATAAATGTTTATATGGTTTTTAATTTAATTTTAGATATATCTATTAAAGTTTATGTATAAGTATTATTTAAATTATTTAGATTTGTTAATATGTATTTTTTCATTTAGATACGTTGTATCTCCCTTATCTGTTATGTTTTTAGTTACTCCTTTTTTCTTTTTGATGATGGGTGGTGGATTAATGGAGTACCCACGCGCGAAATATTTCTTAGTGGGTTATTATATTTTTTTTTTATCTCTGGACAAACCACGAAGGCTAAAAGCCTAAATACTAACGTACCGTGGGTGTCTTAAGCGATGTAAGAGGGAGTTTGTTGACACGGGACTTAAATACTTGAAGATTTGGGGGAAGGAAAGACCTCCGCGGGCAGGAGGTTCCACAACCTAGAAACTCTAGGGACAAAAGAACGAACAAAGTGGGAAGTTCGGGGCCTGTTCAGTTGGACCGTATAGGGATGCATACGCGCGGAACCACGGGTTTCTCTGTTGGGAACCGCAAGTGGAGGAACTATACTGGACAATTCTTCAGAGCAGAAGCCATGGAAGTACCTATAAAAAGCGATAAATCCCCCACAGCCCGACGATGTGCAAGAGAGGGAAGCCTTTCTGTAAGTGAACGATCATTAATGAGACGAATAGCTCTTCTTTGAATAGAATCAAGAATGTTTAGGGTTGTGGGGGACGCCATGCCCCAGATATGAGAACAATATTCCAAGGGAGGTCGGATTTGGGACACATATAAAGTGTATAAATTAGAAGGGGAAAAATACTTTTTGGCTCGAAAGAGAAATCCAAGCTTTTTGAAGCTGCCGTGGCTATAGATACAATGTGTTTATGCCAGTTAAGGTTACTTTCAAATGTGACGCCCACAAGATTAAAGGTGTCTTTGCTCTGTAAAACTTGGCCGCTCATAAGTAGAGGATGAGTATTTGATGACTCTTTTCGCGACAAGGAACATGATTGTGTTTTGGATGCATTAAAATGGACGAGATTTTTAGCGCCCCAATCCAATATTAGATTACGATCCTGCGAAAGAGATATCTGCATCGCTCTGCGTTTGTTTTCCAAGTCAGGTTTAGTAATGGGTTTAGGAACCTGAAAACTGGAGTGAAGGGTACTATCGTCGGCGAAACTATGAATAGAATTAGTTGTGGACGAGAGAAGGTCGTTGATGTGAAGAAGAAACAATGTTGGTGCCAGAACTGAGCCCTGAGGGACTTCAGCATTTACTTGGTGAAAGGTTGAAGAATGGCCGTCCACAATAACTGATATACGACGATCAGATAGATAACTAGAGAGCCAAGTACAGAGTTTAGTTGAAAGACCATAGGAGGGAAGTTTATTAAGAAGTGCGGCAAGCCAGATCTGGTCAAAAGCTTTGGATATATCAAGAGCAACGATCTGGGACTCACCTAGAAACTCAAGAGACTTATTCCAGCAGTGTGATACGAAGGAAAGAAGATCTGCTGTAGATCTTTTGTGGCGAAATCCATACTGCCTGTCATGCAAAATTTTGTGTTTTTCTAAGTACTTAAGAATTTGTGAATTAATTAGTTTTTCCATTACTTTACAAAGAACTGAACTGAGAATTGAAATTGGTCTATAGTTAGATGGAAGAGATTTAGATCCTTTCTTGGGAATAGGTTGAACACGTGCAGCTTTCCAGCTTTCCGGAAAGATACCTGTGTTGTAAGAAATTCGAAAGAGCCGAGTTAAGATTGGTGCAAGTTCTGGAGCACATTTTTTTAAAACGATTGCTGGTATGCCATCTAGCCCAGATAATTTCTTGGTGTTAAGGGAAGAAAGGATACGCTTATTGTGTTTTACCTTAAAAATAATATCGGGCATTTTATGAGGAACTGGGGTAACGGCTGGAATTGGATGATTTACGGGAGGGTCAAGGGTTGAATTGGCAGCAAATTGTTTAGCAAACAATTCTGCTTTTCCTTTAGCGGTAGAAACAATTTCATCTTCCAAAGCTAGTGGCGGAAAAGAACTGGTACAAAAATTCCTACTTATGTTTTTCGCAAAGGACCAGAAAGATTTGCTGCCATTTGAGCAAGAAAGAACTTTGTTTTTAATACGATTGTCGAAGGAATCTTTGGCTTCAGAAATTGTTTGGTGGTAGTAGTTTTCTATTTACCACTGATCATTTAAAATTAGTTTTTATTCTTCGCATGTATCATTTATTGGTAAATAAATATTATTATTATTATTATAAAATGTTGTGGCGATATACGCGGTTTTCTAAACAAATGTGAAATATTTTGGAAGGTGATTTTTCACCAAAATTAAAAAAAAACTTTATTTGGACAGTAATATGTTAAACGTCCTAGTTTTTAATATTGTTTTTTTTTAATGACTCTTACACCAATTCAGATATTTTTAAAAAATTGAGAAACGGACCCTTTGCACTAGAAGAAATTTTTTGGCATATAAGAAAAAAAAATTAGTGTCGTCCATGAGTGGTTTAAGGTACATATTTTTTAAGAAAAAAATGGTACGCCACTGCATTTTTTGAAATAAAAATATTTTTTAAATTCCTATTTAGTTTAGAACAAATTGATTTCTTGTCTTTTTTGTTTGATGTACGGTTTTCGCCTAAATCAATAGAAACCATTTTTTGGTATGGTCAGTTTGTATTCCTAATATGAAATTTTCCATTTAAAATTAAACTTCGTTAATAATTTTTAATTAGATAGGAATTAAAACAAGCCGAGAAATGGTTTCTATTTATTTACGAACCGTACATTAAACAAAATAAGTCAAGAGATCAAATTTGTTCTAAACTAAACGAGGATTTAAATAAAAATATTTTTATAAAAAAAATGTAGAGGCGTATCATTTCCTTAAAAAATATTTAGGTTAAACCTCTCGTGGACGTCACTAGTAATTTTTTTCTGTATGCCAAAATATGGTGCAAAGGGTGCTTTTCCCAAATTTTTGAAGAATATCTGAATAAGTATAAAAGTTATTATTAAAAAATAGTAATTTATGTAACAAGTGCATAGGGTACGTTATACTTTTTTTTACGAATGGGAAGTTTGACAGCATGAGCCGTAAGGCGAGTGCGGCAATCCAATGAGTAAAAATAAAGACTCTTTATGCATGTGTTACATACCATATTTTTTCTACGACCGTATAAAAATTTCACAAAGTACCAGTTTATACATGTTTTATTTATTTAAACCCGTTAATTTTAATTTTTGTAGAACAGTCATTATATTGCAAGGAAAAATCATAGCCTTCTTATTTTTAAAAAGACAATTATCCTCTTCATAACTATGCCATGATTTAATTTGAGAAAATTGTATGTAGGTACTGTCTTTTTGTAGAAATAATACTAAAACCGTATAAATTCCTTTTTAATTTCTTAGTCATCCAAAGTCATTGTTACTATTAATTTTAAATAATTTCTTTAAAATTATTTGCAAACTCCTAAATTTAAAACTAGTGACACATGAACTAAAAAAAATAATGACTAAATCAAAGGTAATTTGCCGTTTGGTTCAGTTGATGTCGCGTTTACTGTTACATTGCATAAATTGATATTTAAGTTTATTGTAAAAGGCATGGAAATAAAATACTAATTTAAATTGTGAAAAAACCTTCCAAGTGTTAATAAAAGTTACTTTTTTAACACTTTATGTAGTGTACTAAAATGGAGTACTTTTCTTCATGTTAACGATTAAAAAATGCATTTTTTTAAATGGTCGTAGAAAAACAATATATATTTTTTTAAATTTACACCCTGTACTCCAAAAACTAGGATGCCAAAAAGCCAAAAATTATTTTATAAATAAGAAGTGAATCATATACTTCCGAATTATACACTATTTTACTATATACCGCCAAAAATATGGTAATTTCTTTTTAATTGCTATATTTTTTTTTCTTACCTTTTTTTTTAAATTCGAGTTAGCATAATAATGCCCTAGTTTTTAGAAAATACATATTGGGTAATTTTCTTTGTTAAGAAATATACCATCGTTAAGGATTTTGGTTATTATTAGAGGTAAGATTTTCTCGAAGTGATGCTACTTTTTGATGAAACGAAAGATGACACTATAAGATATTCCATGGCCTTTGAAATAAAGGGAACATTTTTTTGTTTCTACTTTTGGATCCCCTCCTCTTATTTTACTTGTCTTGGAACTTAAAACAAAACTAAAAACTTATGTTAGATATTTTTACGTAAAATCGAGTGGTGTAATTAGATTTTTTCGAGATATAAACTAAACATATACTTTTTTATGGAAATCCCTGTATGTTTTTATTTAATGAATTGAAGAGGTTAAAAGCTTTTTGAATATATACAGACTGTCCACGGATGGGGTGACAAATGGACCAAAAGTAATCCTTTATAAAAATTTTTGCTTGTAAAAAAATAGGATTTACGAAGAGAAAATGTTGATTTTGTATACAGGGTTCGCAAAAACTTAAAAACATTTTTTTTAGAAGTAAACTATCTTTATTTTCCATTTTTAAGCAAAATATCAATTAGAAAATTTATTTGAAACAACATTTTCAATAACTTTATTAATGTTATAGAGGTATTAAAAAGTTTCATGAAACTGAGGTTTGAGTTATCAAAAATTAATTATTTTAAATTTTTATCGTAAAATTACCTAAAAAACTCTCATAATTTGCTTGTCAAACACCTGCCTTTTCCAAATTTCTACACCACACAATTTTTCAGCCGTAAGCGAATGTGATTAAGCCGTTTTCGCCAAATTATGGAGTTCAATAAAAAAAAATATTTGTATTTATCGATTACAAACATTATTTTAAATAAATTTTTCCAATCACATTTTTTGCTTAAAAATGTAAAATAAAGGTAGTTTACTCTTGAAACAGAATCATGTTTTTGAAGTTTTTGTGAACCCTTTATATAAAATAAACATTTTCTTTTCGTGAATCCTATTCTTTTTACAAGCAAAAATTTGTATGAACAATGACTTTTTTTCGAAAAATTAAATTTTTGGTCCATTTGTCCTCTTGTTAATCCCATCCGTGGACAGTCTGTATATTACTTAACCCTTAAGTACTATAGTTTTTTTTTTTTATTATTACTATATGGAGTCTCAGAGACTCCTGCTGAAAGATACTTAAACAAAAAATAAACACGAAAAAAACATTTTTTCAAATTGGTTTCATTTATATACTTGGCCTTAAACCTAATAACATATCAGTAAAATATTTAAAAAAATCGTACTAAAACCTTTATAAAACAATTTTAATTATTAAAATTTTTAATATCAACCAGTTTTATTAAGGCACAATTTTAAAATGATAAAAAAATAAATAAATTCATCCATATTTTTTTCAATGACTAAGGTGTCAAACAAATAAACAAAATGAAAAAAAAACGTTTTTTTCTTTACATATTAAACGTGCAATGCAACTTCTTACGTACTTATAACGATTTTTGCCATTAAGATAATTTTTTATTTTGCTGACCCTCATTAAACTATTTTTTTCTAGTTACAAATCGTTTTTCTTCTCAAACATAGATTGTTTGCTGTATGTTTCATGATTTAATAAAACGGCATCATCTTCCTCAAATTAGTCGATATCGCTGGCATCATCTATTTATTTTAACTAATTTTCTAATGTTCTTTTGTAATCTATTTCTCCAAATCTAACTTCTTTTGATAAAGATGACACTTGATACATTTTCTACCCTAAAATAAACAAAAATAACCCAAAAAACAAAATTTATTAAACATTTTAAATTGTTACACTTACACTAGTGACTAAGACTTTAAGCAAGGATTTTAACCACATAACTACTTACACTGCACTGCCGACCGGAAAGAATAACGTAAACTAATATTAGCGAAAGGTACATGAAGGGTGGTAAGGATAAGCCAAGCAGTATTCAAAATATTTTTAATAGAAAATCTCAATGAGTCTGAGAGACTCCAGTATAGTACTTAAGGGTTAATGGTTATTTTATATTTTTAGACTCTTAATTGATATTTTTAATTTTTTAAGTCCAATTTTGCATAGTGAGCCATAATGATAACTTTATAGGTAACCAAAGAATAAAGTTAGCCCTCAGTTCATAATTTGTTTACATTTTACAGCAACATAAGTTCTTAGTATTTTACCCCGCCCGAATATCCCATTTAGAATGAAAAGTTAGGGTTGTTTTCAACTAAAGCAAATGTGACAAAAAACAACTGAATACGTAAAACAATTAATATTTATGTGATATACCTACATACCAAAGTTTATTCTAATATATCCTAAAAAATAATAAAAAACATAGGGGCGAGCTACTGGCTAGGGACACACGGTAAATTAATTATTTTTGTCATCCTACTCATTTTACTGCCGCCTAGTGGGTAAGAAGAACAAAGAAAGTGATTAGTTCAGTTATTTATCGTATTTCAAACCGTTTTTTATGACGTATTACTTACAATTTTAAGGCGACGTCAAGTTTCTTCAACCCACTCATGGGGGAATCGCGTAATACTTTATGGGCCAAAACTAAACTGCTATTAAAATTCAAAAAATGTTTCTAAATTATTTCAATATTTTGTAGTATTAATTTCGGAGGTGATAGAGGAGCTGTCCTCGTCTGAGGCAGTACCACTCTACTCACCCTTTAAAGGACCCATAAAGTGTTAACGGACATTTCGGGTTCTGGGTAAATGAGTCAGTTTTACTTCTTCCTTCTTCTTTTTTCTTTTTTTACCTTTTACCTCATTATTATGTAAAAATGATGGCGGCACAACCGGAAGTAAAATATTCCGGAGGTAAAATACCTCTCCATCCGGGGGCCATCATGGAAAGGTTTAATTTCCTTTGCAAATATACAGGGTGTTATTTAATAAGTGTCCGATATTTCAGAGAGTGATTTTTCAAGTATTTTTAAGGTAAAAAGTTCCTATGAACGTGTGGTCTAAGATGCTTCGCTTTCAAGATACAGGGTGTCAAAGTTTTATTTTTATTTATGTTTTTTCTGCATAATTTCCTAAATAATGCCGATTTCCGAACGAAAATTGGTACCTGGGGGTTTTTTGACATGAGAAATTTGAATTTGTTCTTAATTTAGCTCTTACTTGTAGAGGGCGCTAGCCACATGTATATTCTCACTTTCAAAGGCTCATGACTTTTTGTACAACCCTGTATTTACATTTTTGTTAAAAGAAATGGATTCCTTAGTCATTTTTACGTAAAAAAGGTACTCTTATTAGATGACGCTAGGAGCAACCGTTTTCGAAATATTTTAGTTTAAAATAATCGATGCATACGCTTAGTAATAAATATGCTAAGTAAAGACCGCTACTTGATAAAACCGTCATTTTCGGCGGTTCAGGTTCTCAAACCAATCTTTCAATCCGACTTAGAAAGAAAATTCAGGGCGATGCAAATATCTCTAGTAAAAGATTGAGTGAAATATCTCTAGTTAAAAGATTGGATTGGGGTACCAAAACTGTCTTCGAAGGATGCAACCTTTCAGTAAAGGAAAAAATCTAGCATCAAAAAATTTAGCTCTCTATTATATCTCTCTTATGACTTTATTCCTGTTTGACTGAAAGCGCTTGACTTTGTTTAGGGGTTGCAACCTTCTCTGTATAGTAAGTAATTTTTTATATAATGCCTATAGATTTTAATAAGATAATCATAAGAATGTATTATACTTTTTATATTTTCTTATTAAAATTATTTAAAAAAATGGACAAAAAAATGATGGGTAAATTTACACCCCATTGGATTATTAACGTTAGTTTTTTTATCTTGGAAGTTCATGATTTATTTATTTTAGTGTAATGCCGCTGTAGGAGTAAAAGCATTTTTCGACATGATGCAAAGTGGACCACATAAGCTTATGCTTTTCGGAGCAGCTTGCACCCATGTTACAGATCCAATTGCTAAAGCCTCCAAGCACTGGCATTTATCTCACGTATAAAGACATGTGTATCATACTTTACCAAATGTGACACAATATAAAATGTGTATCATACTTTGTCAAATAGGTATTTATAAAAAGTTTTTTGTCATTTTACCTTATTTGGATCAATCTAACCTTTTGAATAGCTATATTTAAATAACAAATACATATTCATAAAATAGAACATAAAAGAGAAAGGCGTTTACTAAAAACAGTTTAAAATTTCAAAATAACTTATGTTTACTGTTACACTTCCAAGAAGGATCGTTTCATATAATGGATATTTTATTACGTTATTTGTCAACCCACTCATCTCAGTATCGCGGAGTGGGTGGAGCAACAATGGCAAGTAACACGAGCTTTAGCAAAAAAAGTAAGACGTTTTAAGGGCAAACTGTAAAGAGGCAAATAATTGTTGTCTACTTTTGATCTAAAAAAATAGTTAGCATTTGAATATATTTGCCTAAGCAATTGCAATTGCAGGCAAATGGCAAAAAATATGCATGTCTGGCCATGCAAAACTATTACATTGGGGGGTCATTTTTGTTCTGGTTAGTTAAATCATTTTTTCCTACGACCACTTGTTAAAATAGCAAATAGCACACTGGTTTCATGCATAGAAAATGCGTTATATCACACTAGTGTTGCAAAGTACTTTACAACACTCGTGTAATATATATTATGATGTCATTCTAAAAACTGCTATTGGTTTTGCAAGTGACATATTTATTGTAGTGACAGTAAAACTTACTTACCTTAAACAGTAGAACCCAAATTAGCAAAAATCATCTTATTGACGTTAAGTTACTACACAGTATAACCTTTTTTCTAATATTAAAAAGGGTAATAATAGAATTTCCTAAAAAATAACAACATAAACAAAAATAGACATAACCACAAAAAACAACTCTTACTGACTGCTCGCTCAGTGGCACAGTATTGTCAGATAAGTAGATCAAATTAAAAATCTCCCTCCTACCTTTGAGCACGCACTCTATAGAGGCAGCCTTACCGCTTGACCGTTCGACCTAAAGCGCCAGAGAAAAAACTCCTATAGATCAAATTCCTTTCTCTCTGTCTTCGTGTACTCAAACAACTAGTTAAATCTTTTTTTTTAATCCCTTAATTAAACCTGAGGCTAATACACACTTTATGAATCCACTTTCTTTTATCCATTCATAAATAGAATCAGACCCTTCCGACGTTGCCAAATATTTTCCATATTTTGCATGGTATAACGGACATTTAGTAGTCGTTTTTTTCTTACTTTTAGGACTTTGGGTTATGCATTTACAATTTTCATATTTTTTCTCAAAAATATGAGAAAAATTTAATTTTAACTTAATTTTACATGTGATGTTCAGTTTTATTAACTCGTTTTACCAATTTTATCCCACCCAGCACCCCTTTTCACTCCCCGGTCCCGTAAGTTTGTTTACTGATATTTTTTAAAAAAGGAATATTTTGGATATGCGCCACTTACGTTTTATTTAGAAGAGTGTCTAAAATATGTAGGTATCAATAATTTTTAAAAAAACCTTAAAATAGCACAAAACCGTATTAAACTATTACCGTTATTACCTAACCAAACCATACAATTTTTATTAAGTGAGGGCCTTTTAAAATTCCATATAATAAAAGTTATATAATGCTTCTAGGTAGGTGATTTTCAATGTTAAAATATTGTCAAAACAGTATAATATAGCAAGGAGGAAAAGTACATATCACACTAGTGTTACAAAGTAAAAATCACCCTAGTGTTGCAAAGTTCTCAATTGTTTTTTATTTTTTCTGTAAAGACAAACTTAATTTTTATTTTTTTGTGACTAATTTGTGGTCGTAGGAAAAATAGTGTCCAGTACTCGTGTGAAAATGACTTTCTTACACTTGTGGGTTTGTCGCACTCGGCTAACGCCTCGTGTTACAATATTCCCACTCGTGTGTCATTTTCCACACTTGTAATGTAATATACTATTTTAAATTTCTTAATAAAGAAAATAAATAACATAAAAAAAGGTTTAACTAACCAAAACTAACCATAACCGCCACAATGTGACACTTCTTCATGACCGTCTATAGCGCATTAAACCAATCAAACTACACGTGCTTTTGCTTTTTACTGTAGTCTGCAAAGCACACTGTACGCCTAATATGTTATCAAATATATCACAGTCATTTGCCTTACAAGGACCACGGCAAATTCATTTACCTAAGCAAATGTCTTTTAAATAAAAATTATTTTCATGAAGTCATTTACCCAGGCAATAGGCATTTGTCTTTCAAAAATAATTTTTGAAAAAAACGTTTTTTTATATCATGCAAGTCTTTTCTCGGATGAAACAAAATTCCAATAAAGCACCAAAAAAAAAAAAAAAAAACATATAAAGCACTTACATAAAAAAAAACTTGATCTGAAGACAGTATAATAATACTGTGATTTAAACTAATATTCCCTGAACCAGTAATGAAATTAATTTTATGATAGGAAAACTTTTAAAACCTTTTTAGGGGGTTCCCTTTGATGAATCTACCACAAATATTTATACCGGCCTACATACAGGGTGGCCCACCATATTCGACACGGTCTGTAGCTGGATAACCATGGGGTTTTTAAAAAAAGTAAATACTGGAACATATACAGGTCGGATAAGGCCACAGTATAAAATTATTTTAGTCTATACAGGGTGTCTCAAAAAAGTGTGACGTATCAAAGTTATATTTTTTTAAATGGAACACACTATATTTTATGACGGTTTTAGATTCTACTTTAAAAAATATCTTAAGTTTATTTATAGTACTAAGTGTCTAATTTTATTCGTTTTTGTGATATTTGATTTTTTGAAAAATGCAGGGGTGCAATTAAATTAATTTTATTTTAACCATATAAACTCCTTAAACTTTAAAATTTGTTACAAGATTTGGAAAAGTCTGCCTTATCATACGTAGGTCATATCGAGATCATAGATTATACAGGGTGATCAAAAAATAATTTCAATTTTTTAGAAAGTCAAATTGCAATATCTCTCTTATTTTAAATGGAACTCCCTGTATTTTTTTACACCACATGATGACAAACCAAATGCTCTTTCAAATGGTGTAAAGGTTGCCTATACCTATCTTTTATACTTTTTAAGTAAATTCCGTTTTAACATATTTTTATTCCAAATGTCTATTTAAATGTAAGTAGGCTGTGATATAGCTATGCCTATTTACTAAGCCGTTATTGGAAAATGTAAATTTGTTGGAAAAAAGCACGAAATTAAAAGATTTTGTATTATCTGCCAAAAAATTCATTAGTTGCTTATAATGCTACTTCCAATAACATTTATTTCAGCTGAATGTGGTAATGATAAAACTTGTGTTTTTAAACAATCCTAATACCGCCTCTGGTCAGTTATGATGACATTCTGTGACCTATAACTCGTTTCTTCCATTATCCATAATTACTGTGTCAAATTTTTTAAAGCAACTATTAAGGTAATCAAATGGTTTCTCCTGGAATATTTTTCAGGATTAACTCTAGACTAAAGTAAACCATTTTTTTCACATCCTACCAGTATTATATCATCTTGTTGTTGTAGAAGAAGGGTTTTTATTGAAAATCATTAAAAAAAAATTTAAACTGACTAAAACACTAGTAATCAATAAATGGTCGTTGTTATTTTTTAGGAAAAATATTAATGGCTGCTATGTCACAGCCAACTTTAATTTAAATAAACATTTGGACTAAAAATTTGTAAAAACAGATTTTACTAAAAAAGCACAAAAGATGGGTATAGGCAACCCATACACAATTTGAAAGAGTATTTTATTTGTCATTATGTGACGTAAAAAAATACAGGGTGTTCCATTTAAAATAAGAGAGATATGGCTATTTGATTTTCGGAAAAATTTAAATTATTTTTTGATCACCCTGTACAATATTTGATCTTGATTTGACCTACGTATGATATGGTAGACTTTTTCTAATTTTGTTACACATTTTAAAGTTTAAAGTGTTAAAAGTGTTAAAGTAAAATCAATTTAATTTTACCTCTGCATTTTTCAAAAAAATCAAATATCACAAAAACGAATAAAATTAGACACTTAGTACTATAAATAAACTTAAGTTATTTTTAAGGTAGAATCTAAAACAGCTACAGACCGTGTCGAATATTGTGGGCCACCCTGTATATGGAGGCGGCGCTTTAACCCAGCCTATCAATGTCAAATGTTTCAGGTGTCGGACGGGCGAACGCATCTCCTTTTTATCGGGCAAGTTTACCACAATGTTTTACATGAAATTTTTTAACATTGTGCCAAAAATCGTAAGGATTATAGTCACGTAACCCGCCTATTCTGATACCCGAAACATGTGTTTCAGTTTATGGTTTTCTGACTGTAAACCTTACGATTTTTGACACATTGTTTGAAATTGCATGTAAAACACTGTGGTAAATTTGTCCGCCAAAAGTGACGCGTTTGCACAGTCAGACAACCGAAACATTTGACATTGACAGGCTGGGTTTAAGAGCCGTTTCTATATATGGCGGTATAAATATTTGTTGTAGATTCGTCAAGGGGAACCCCCTAAAAAGGTTTTAAAACTATTCTTATCATAAAGTTTATTTTATTACTTGCCCTGGGAATAAGCGTTAAGAACTACAATTCTTTTCCATTACAATGTCTCGGTAGTTGCAGCGGTATCTGAGAACGCTGTACAAAACATGGATAAAAAAATATCCTTTAGAAAGTGTTTTAACAGCAAATCTGGTTTTGCAAAATTGTATTTTTTTGATAAATTATATTATTAGGAGTAGTTATCATTCAATTATGATATGACTCACACATGTTAAGAAACAGGTAAATGCATTTTTTTTGGTAAGTAATACTAACCAAATCATCTTTGTTTTAAGTGTTTTACAATATTACTCTAGGGTGACATAATATTTTACTATACCACATACCTTATATTCATGAGTCTTGCGCAGAAATTAAAAAAATGCTTTTTTTATTAGTTAAAGGTAACATATATATATATATATATATATATATATATATATATATATATATATATATTTTAATTGAATGGTAATAAACAATAAAATATTCATTCTAAGAAATTTATTTCAACCACACTGCTAAGTAAAAATTATTCAAAAAGTGTATTTTTTAACTATTAAAATATATCGTCTTGTGTATCATAGATATGTATATTGTGACATGCATTCAGCCCTTGTGTATTAACTACATACATATTATGACAAACATTACAACCAATTAACACACTAATTAAAGAAATAATTATGAAACTTATGGTGTTACATATTGTTTTAAAAAATGTTTTAAAAAGTATTTTTTTTTATTATTTTTTCCATTTTTATTAAATTGTAATAAACATTTTCTGAAAAAAATATTACATATAAAGCACTTAAATAAATAAAAAAAATTGATCCGAAGACAGTTTAATAATACTGTTTAATATAACCATTATTAAACTTACTATTTCTGCTTGGGGACTATTACTGCTAGATATATTCTAGTGTGCTATTATCATTCAGTTTCCCTTTCCTGCTCACCTTAATCCGCGACAGTATAGTGGGTAGAACTACAATAACTGGTAATCGATTTGTTTATTATTCATCTCATTTCAAAACATGTCTTTTATTATGGATTATTTATATTTCTAAAGCTAAATCAGGTTTTGCCATTTATTTTTCAACAAAGAACTATATTTAAATGTCTATAAAATAAATGTATTACTTATTTAGTTTAATAGTAATTTATCTAAAAATGCATAAAGTGATTCTCTTTTTATGAATGGGAAGTTTGACAGCACGAGCCGTTAGGCGAGTGTGGCAATCTCATGAGTAAATACTAAAAAATATATGAAGCTCTACCCTTATTTTATCAAGCAGAATCACTCTCTTAACTTTCGTAATCGATTTTTGAATCACCCTGTATAACATTTTTTTCAAGATTAACGTTTTATTTAAATAATCTAGGTATTCTGCTTTTATGCCATTTACCGGGACCTTCTCCAGTGACGTGATTCGCCTTTCTCATTGGACTTGTCAAACTGGCAAAATGTGACATTTTAAAAAGTTTTTAAGCTTGGTTAACTTTTTTAAATCCATTTTTAATATTGTATCTAGATGGCTATACACATAAATTTACAAAATATGGACTTACTATTATTTGATTATAAATTAAAAATATTTAGTTTTTATTTAAAATTAAGTAACACCAAAATGGTGCAAAATTGTATCTAAAAAAACCTTAAATATGGTTCAATGTATATAATTCTGCAAATGTAACCACAATGTTATTTTGTTTTAAATAAAAAGCATTTTATTTTAGTTGCAAGGTTGTAACAAAGAAATGTTGCAAACATATAATTTCTGGACATTGCACTAACATTATTGGTTGAAATAGAAAAAGTTACAAAAATGGTCTAAAAATTAGTTACGAATATGTAACAACAACGTTATTTTTTACTTTTATTTTGTTATGCAAATTCAACAAAAAATAATGTTGCAAATTTTAGGGATACATAAGGTGTTTAGTGGGGGTAACACCTATCCTTGGGCACAGGGCCGATCCTAGCGGGGGCGAAAACATGCAACGCACGTGGGCGGCCAAATGTAGGGGGCCGCCAAATTATTGTCGATCAATGTAGATGGAATAAATAAAACTGCCTAATTGCCCTGATGGTGCATAGTAGGCCTAACAACATTATTAACGCCGCAATCGCGAAACACTAGTGCATTCGGAGATAAAATAATTATTTCCCAAATATCCTTGTTTAGTCTATTAGTTTTAAAACCGCGCAAAATATTAAACTTAAATTAGGACTAATTGAGAGATTTGTAGGATATTCTGGAATTTCTGAAACACCTATAATATTAAAGATCGACAGACTAGTTAGCTCAAACGTGTTTTTACTTAAAAAAAAGTTTTAATATTAAAAGTCTTTGTTTTTAAACTACGGGGTGTTAAAAATTAAAAAAAACTTTTGTATAATACCTTTTATACGTGCAAATTCAGATGTTTTTAAAAAATTTGGGAGATGTCTCCTACGCATCAGAAGCCATTTTTTAACATGCAAAAAATACCAGTGTCATCCGTTAGGGGTTTAAGCTATATATTTTAAAAGGAAAAAATGATACGCCACTGCACTTCTCTTAAATTTTTTTAAAATTTGGTCTAGTTTGGAACAAATTAGATTTTTTGTCTTTTTCTATTTGATGTACGGTTTTTGCCAGGCATCTAACGAGTGTTGCTCATTAGTAACGTTATTTATTTCATATATTTAAGTAAATTTTACTTCCAAATTATAAATTTAGAAACAATATCTCAATTTTTTTGTAAACTGAGACACCGAAAATTTTTGCATAAAAAATTGAGTGAAAAATTTTATCTGGTTGTGGTTTTTATTCAAACGGATAATTTTTTGCAAATTTGAGATTTATCGATAGTATTTTAATAAATTCACAAAAAATACAAAGGAATCATTCCAAATTTTTCTGGGGGAAATCAAAAATTACTTAAGCGATTTAAATGGTTACAAAAGTCCAATTAACAGTATCGGGAATAAATAGAAATAAACTAACTTTTATATTAAAAACTTCTCTCTTCGTCTTTTTGTATAAAACAAAGAGTAACTTTTGTATGACTTTTTATGGGTTCTACGCATTTTTTAAATTATTACCTAAAATGTTTTATTAAATAGCATAAAACAGTAATCAAAAATGTATGGTATTTTTTTGTTAATGGTTATGATTTTGTAAATGGTATGGTAAATTATTATTAGGCAAAATTAAAAATAGATTTAAATCCTCGTAATTTTGGAATGAACTTTTATATTATAGGCCTATTGGCTGATTTTTACCATGCTGTACAATGAAATAGTTTTTAAGAAATCGTTTGTTTTCCAACTTTATTAATTAATTGACTTTCCAAAATAATATTTTGAAAAGTCAATTTGAGCTCCCCTGTAACACCCTATATGAATATTTTTATGAACGCTATTATTTAAAATAACAGAACTTTCTTTGAAATATGAAAAAAAAATTAGATATACTTAAGGTAAAAAATCAAAAATGGTGACCTTTTTTTCATTTTTTTTTTTTGGAGGGGAAGTACTTATAAGGGCGGCCAATTTTAATTTGCACGTGTGCGGCCGATGGTCTAGGATCGGCCCTGCTTGGACACACTGTATTAATGTCAATTAAATTAAAAACAAAAAAACTTTGATTGCCGCCAACGTATAACAGTTAAAAATGTGCTCATAAAATTTCCCCTTTTACGAAAACAAGAGGTCGCGATCTTTTTTCAGTCTTGGCACAGTATGTCCTATTGATCGCTGCTTCTTCTATCTTTGTCCCGAACCGTCTCTCTCCTCCCGAATTCATTCACAAAAGCGATTCTCAGACCCGATTTAATCCATATTTTGGTCCTATTTTAAGCTTTTAAAGTGTTTTATGTTGGTTTGATAAACAGGACTCTTTATTATTTCGGTCATGTGCCGCTTGTAATTTATTTTTCTTTTTCGGTAATATAACATAAAAATAAGTGGTAAATTTAGAAAAATAATAGGACGTTTATGCGTTTAAATTTTTAGAATAAAGTTTCAGAAAATTGGATAACATGAAGGAAAAGCGATATACAGGGTGTCTCAACACTATTTATACACGAAGTAACTTCGCCCCTTTAAAAGATACAAAAATATACTTAAAATTAAAAATCTTTATTATGATTATTTCTCTTCAAGTAGGTTTTTTAAATTGAATACCTTGTATATTTTAACAAATTTTTATTCTGTATTAAATTCTATATCAAAAATGTATAACACACTATACGTCAATTATTGCTGGTTTTTGAGATATCAGCAGTAAGCTGATATACTCATTAACAAATAAACGTGAAGAAAGAGAAAATTTTTGGTTATAATTATTTTTAAATAATTCTTTTACTGTCAAAGTGACAAAAAATATATTATTATGAAATGATTTACCTTCCATTGTAAGAACCACTTACATGTATGTCAGCAATGGTTTCTTTTAGACGAATATTTACTTAATTGCACTAAAAAAGAACAGAAATATGTTCATCATGAAATAATGGTTTTTAGGTTAAGTAAGTTAAGAGCCAAAATAATGTTAGTACTTAAGGATATAAAAAAATCTATCGCACTTCTTTAGGGAGAATGGACCTTCAATCTTCAAAAACATATTTCAATGAGTTTATAACTTTTGACTAACCAGAACTAACCAAAGACATTTGAGTAACTAAATATCCTCGTCCTTTTTCCATCAGTAAATGGTTATTCAATAAGTCAGAATTATACAGGGTGCGACGTTTTTTTCATTTAATGTATGCATTTTTAACACAAGTGACAAATTCTACATGTTTGCAGTGACCGATTAATTTCTGTACAAAAAGGTATACCTTATTTAAATCGAGTCCAGAGATACCAGCATTTGGTATGTAATAAAAAATTTAAAAAAGGAAGTAAAATTAGAAAAAACAGTCTTTCTGTGTATTTGACATCACTTATCCGGACACCCTGTTTATTTGGTTACATAGGTACTTATTTTACTAAAAAAATATATACAAAGTAAATAGTACTCAAAATGGTGTACGTAGACTTTTTGTGCTGACTGTATATTTCATTATTAAAATATAATTTTAAGTCTAACTTCCAAATATTTTTCTACTTGGGGCTATTTTAAACTTTTAACCGGTGGGCCAGATCGTCCTCAGTCAGGCACTGATTTGGAGGTTAAAAAAATGTATTAAAAATCCGATCCGATTAAAGAAAGAGTTCATTTTATTACTATTTACATATTAAATGGATTTTTGACAGTTAGTTGCTGATTTGTCACGAAGGTTGGTGGCTTTTTGTGTTTTTTTAACAGTTTTTAAAATAATGCGATCGAAGGAATATAGTATATTATGGTACGAGCACGGAATGTTACTCATTTCCCACGAGTATAATTGAAACTTATACGAGAGGAAAATAAGCAGTATCTGCGAGTTGCATACTGTAATTTTTCTACGACCATTAATATATATATTTTGTGGATTTTCATCAACAACATAAAATAAATTAAATGTTCCCAATTTGTAACAGAATATTTGTCAGCCATGACATACGCGACATTGATTATAATATAATTATTTAATTTCTTTTACCTATTAGATCTTTTATACTTATGTGCGACTAAAAAATGGTGACCTTGGCCTTGGCTGTAGAGTCATATTTAAAAACCCTACCTATGATAGCCGTGGGTAATGGATGTGGGTAATGAGCGTATGTAATAAGCGATATTACCTATAAGAAACCACAACAATAAATGTATTTAAGCTGCCCTTTTAACAGGAGCTTTGTTTGGGCATTTTTTAAGATATTTTTGGGTAAGAGCGCAAAAAAATTACTTTTGGCACACCCTAATACCTATACAGGGTGTCTGGTAAGTATATGTCCAAAATTTAGAAGACGTTAAAATAACAGGAGTCTGTCGAATATAAAAATTTCTAAGTTGCCCCATAACGGATATATGGGACTTAGAAAGGGAGCCCTCGAAAACACTTTTTAATCCGTCACTTTTAAGTAGACCTGTATATTTTAATAGAATTTTAATATGTCGTATAAGCGATAAAGACTAACCAATTTTTGCTATTAATATTATTTGACGGCATCTAGAAAGCCAGGAACGTACTTGTCACTACACTCGTGGGCCCAAAAACTTTGATACATCGATACCGTAATTCGCAAACCGGCTAACTTCATATTCACAAAATTTTACAGCACAAACAAAAGTATTTTAAAAATATTAATAAAATAATTTAAAATGGGATATTTTAACTTTTGTTTAGTAGATTCATATTTTTGGGGTTATTTTTAATAAAGAACCCGTAGAAATTCTTTCAGGTTTATTTTTGCGATTTGCGAATCACGGTATTGACATTTCACTTTTTTGATATAAAACCTATTTTTTTCAAAATCAACGGTTTTTGAGAAAAATCACTTTTTTTCATCAACCTCACGATTACTTTTACTTATTTGAAATGGTCACTATCAATACCCAATACTTTCAGTAATATTGTAATGTGGATATCTGTATTAACAAACCTTGCCAAGTTGCTACAAAAATATTTTTTCTCAAAAGCAGTTGATTTTTTCTGAAATAAATAAAGAGTACCATTTTTTACAAAAATCCAGTTTATCAAACAAATTTGGTTGTAGTGGCAAGTCCGTTCTTGTCTACCTAGATCAAGTCAAATTCAGTTTATAGCAAGAATTTTTGAGTCTTTATTACTTATAGGACAAAATTTTATTAAAAATACAAGTTCACTTAAAAGTTACGGATCAAAGAGTAATATCGGGGGCCCCTAACTCCGTTATGGAGCAATTAAAACACTTTTTAGTACAACCGGGCGTAAAATACAATTTTACGCCCCCATTTGAAGGCGTAAAATTGTACTTTTACGCCCTAGGGCAAAAAAGTATCAAACTCGCCCGTATTTATAAATGAGGGCATAAAATAGCACTTTTACGCCCTATAGCCAAAAAGTATTAAAAACGCCCGCATTTATAAGTTTTTTAAAGAATTATAAAATTTAATAATGCCCCATTTTTTGGTAAAACAATTATTTTATTAAACATATGTTAAAAGTATATTGATTACAATTTGAAACATTAAAAGCTGCTTCTAACTACAGAGAATGCTTATATATTAATTTCAGTCGTAAAAAATACTGCTTGCACCTCTGGCGTAAAGCACATTTACGCCCATAGCTGATTGTTGCCCTCGCGGATCTCGGACAACAACTTTCAACCGCGGGCGTAAAAGTGCTATTTTACGCCCTTGGTACCAAAATAACTATTTTTTTATATGAAAGACTAGTGTTACTTTGACACATTCTAGATGCTTCTAAATTTTAGACATATTTTTACCGGACACCCTGTAAAAAAAAACACATTGCACACAATCCAACTAAACTTTTTTGCCATATTAACAGGCACTGACTCATAGGCTGTACAGCATGACCTAAATAAAAACATCCGTTTGCTGTGTCAGTGAATCAGCTGCCCACACGTTTGCCTAAATGTCATAGGGCTCATCTACGCTAAAGGGAATTTAATACAAGATTATTCCAAAAATAATTAATTATGTATAGTGTAATATGCTGTTTAATACATCTACGGGTTTTGGGATAAAGAAAGTATGTATCATACTTTTTATTAAATTAATTAATTAAATAAGTGCAGCATAAAATACTCATATTTTTTAAACAAGACTAGATAATATGTTACATCAATAAAATTATATTACATTTAAATTAAAGAATGACAGTATAAAACATTTTACATAATGTATTTTTATGGAATCATCGAATTTTTGTAACCATTGTAAAGTAAGCGATTTGACAATTTTAATTCCTAGATGTATTTTTTTATTTCTTAAAGAGGACGAATAGATTTTTTTTTAGACTAGCATTTAAAATTACTTTATTTATTTGACAATGGTATCAAAGAGCTTTATGAAACTGATGCTATTAAAAATGTATGAATTAAATTTTTATGAATATATGCTCTATATTGGTTAGGCGGATTCATTTATTGGATGGTTTTTTTGTTGGGTACACGCCTGGAAATAATGGAACAGCTTCGGTTATAATTATGTGTAGCATCAATTTTAGTTAATTTAAATAACACTTGGTTGCCTTTGCCCGATACTGAAGTATCTTCAGGGAAATTAATAATCAACTAACTCATCACCTTTTACACCAGTTACTTATGTCACTCATGACACATATGTCAAACTATTTTCAGTTTGCGATATTAAAAAGCATAAAATTTTAATCATTTCTAATTTAAATATTAGTTAATTTTTAATTCTTATTTTTTAACTTTTTTTTTAACTTGACAACGGTGCAGACTTGCCACCAAAACGTTGTTTTTAATTCAAATTTTTGGGTTTTCTGGGGTTTTTTCTTTTATTTTGATTCAGGCGACCGGCCAGTTCATAGAAGTCAATAGGGCTGAACAAGGTCAGCTTGTATACCCGGGACCAGGACCCAACAAAAAGACCATCCATTAGATTTTTATAATTAAATAGACTAAAAAACTTTTATAATTTGCTTTCTAAACACCTGCTTCACCACAAATTCATATGCAACACAAATTTCCAGCTGTCAACGTATGTTATCAAGGTATATTCGTTAAATTTGAAGTTCAATATTTTGTATAATTATTTTTATCACCTACAAACTTTATTTAAATAATAATTTTAAATGACATGCTTTAAAAAAATAAATAGATTTAGTTTACTCTTGTAGAAAAATGTTGTTTTCTACGTTTTTGCGAAACCCGTATACAAAAGAAACATTTTCTTTTCGTGAACCATATTTTTTGTACAAGCAAAAATTTGTATGAAAAGAGTAAGTTTTTCTCAAAAAATGATTTTTTTACTCATTTGTCCTCTTGTAAACCCCATCCGTGAACAGTCTGTCTAATATACTATTATAGTTTTATTGGGTTATTAAAGAGTTTATTTTTTTAATTTTAACTTTAAACGTTAAGAACTTGGTAACAAAGCTCAATATATTTTTTTTACATAAAGTGGTTACATTATTTTGGCTTACTCTATCAGCTCAATCATGTACAACGTTTTTTTCTAAACAGCTTGTATTATTAAATACTACGTACTAAGTTACCTTACTTATTTAAAATAGGGCAACCATTTTATTGTTCACAACATAATATTGCGAACGCATCCCGTGAACTAGATACGGAATAATATCCAGGCAAAGAACTTCCTACCTGGTTCATCGAACTAAGAGATCGATTCTAAAATTGTGCCGGAATTTCATTTTCGCTGTACATGAAATTGCATTGCTGATAATAATAGACCTCTATATTTTGTGACCCACTTTCACATAAAAATCATTATGCACCATATAAAAGCTAATCGAAATGAATTATTATAGTCGATTATTTCCCTTATTGAAAATGGACCAATACCTTCGGCCGAAATCGTCGAAATTAACCTAGCTTGTTTACCATCATTTTATTTTTATTCGCTCTCAAAATACATAATAAACATTTTGTTTGACCTAATTTTTATTTGCATGATTTTTAACAATAAAATGTTATGAAAAGGCCATTTCCTTTAAATTATGTAAAAACATAAAATAATGTTGTTTAGCTGCCATTATAAATAAAACAGATCAAAAAAATTGCTTTAATGTTGGTTAAATACCAATGTTAATAATATGGTTTAAAAAGTATGAATATGCGTTGAAGGTTTGCCTTCAAAAATCCAATATTTATTTGCCTGCAACAAAAACGCGTGCTTTATTTAATCAGGATTGGTATGCCGCCATTTTTGTATGCTTGCCGGCAATTCGCCTGCATGTAAAATTTATTGGCAATTAAGTGTTTATTTAGGGTTGACTTTTTAATGCGTATAAGATGTTGGCATAATATTGCCGCAATTGCCAATGCTTTACCATCAATTGCTAATAATATCAAATTTGCTAACAATAAGCGAAAGAAACTTGGCTTAAAGTAAAGAAAAAACGTGTTGATTTTTAAACTTGAATTTAGGGACTAACTTTAGAAGCAACGATTTTATTTAAAAACAATAGGAGGCCTTCTTTGTAAAGCATTAAATTTCTTTTCAAAATCTGTTGTGTGTTTCTTTCTATATATTTATTTTCCGTTAGTTACAAATATTCCAAAATAAAAAAGGTAAATGTCAAAAATATATCAATGTTTAAAGCTTTATTATTCGAAAACGGTTCGTCTGGCGAAAATTTTCAATAAGACGGTTTTTGTACGGCAATTTAATTCTCTTTAAGACATTAAGATGTCGCTACATTTTTTTCCGGATAGTTAGGGAGCTTTGACGCAAAAATTAAAGTACAAAAAATTAAAATTAAAGGAGAGGGACCTCTAAATATTAATATTAAGTATTCAAATTTTTCAAGATATTTTCTTTTTTTGTCGCCCTAAAAATATTTTTAATATGCTTTAAAAAAAATAATAAAAGTATATTTTTGGCCCAGTCTATTGCTTACTACCGAAAACAGTACCTGATAAACCTTCATTGAGCCTCTTAGGTAATACTAAGGTTAAAGTGACATAATGCTTTTTAGAACACCTTACCCAGTTGCCATAAAACTGTACCATTTTACATCTAAATCCAGAAAGGTACCTCATGAATTCAACAATATTAAAAAAATACGAAGATTTCCATACCCGAATTTTTAAGAAAAAACATATGTATATTGATTGTTTTGACTTGCTGTCTAAAAATATGAATCTGCATTTCATTAAAAAAACGTTATTCGCCAGAGTACTTACCCCGTTTGGCGTTGTTTAACTTCGCTATTCTAACGAAAAGTTTTTAATCAAAAATAAAGTCCACTTTATAATTTGGATTTATTAACATGAAATTTTATTTGTTAAAACACTAATAAAATAAATATTCTTAAAAAATAAGCTATTAAAAAAACTTAATCTTTATTTTTTAAGTAACTATACAACATACCTATACTACTATAAAAAAAGAATTATATTATTTTTATTGATTTTGTGTTTCAGGTCCTGAAACTTTATGTTTTTAATCGATTTTTTGAGCTAAGCTTGCCCAATCTGTTACATAAAATATGGAGCTTACGTGAAAAATAAAAGTTTTTGCTAGCTTGTATTTATTTTATATTTTGCTGAGGCAAACTTTGTTTTAGACGGTTTTGGTTTTAAAAAACAGCGCATTCGCCATTTCACCGTAAATTAATTTTTATTTTATAATTTTATTACTTTCCTATATCCGCGAACAATACCAAACACTGCCGGGAATAATACCAAGCGCCGCGCCGCGCCGCTGCGTATTAAAGCTAAGGAATATTTCTTTGTTAGCTGCTTACAGCAGCTGTAAGCACTTTCATTTTTCACAAACCAATGACGTCAGTCTTACAGCAGCCGACAGCAATTGTTAACGGCCTTGGGAGATGTCTATAACCACTGTACGTCTAACAGGTTGAAAAACAAAGAGGGGAAATATAGCCGAATTTGAGGTTAGGAGTCAAACAAAATTGACTAAATGTATACTAATAACAGATAGTCTACTGCAATTCAAGGTATTGCGCATCTTTGTTATAAAACTGTAGTTACCATTTTTTAGGTTATATTCATCAATTTTAGGCGAAGAACCAATTCTAAAACGGTATTTACCAATCGGCTATGTCGACGTTGAAACAATTGGTATATTCCTTTTAGGGTCTAGAACCGCCCGGAACGACACCAAAAGTGTTCCTTTTAATTGCAATCTATTGTATTTTTGACAGTTTTGACACTCTTGACACTTCAAGAACGGTTTCGGGTGGTTCGAAAAATAATAAGGATAAATACAGCAAAAATGACAATAACCCCTACGTGGGCACTGCGCAGTACACTTGTGGGCATGCGCACTAAAAATTTACAGACTAGCGGAAAACAAACAACAGGACCGGGTTTGGAAATTTGGTAAACGAGGGTTTTTGGGGCGCTAATCACGACTTTTTTTTGAAAACGTTTCGTTCTCGAGATATTCATCATCAAAGTTGAAATTCAATTCTTAGTTTCACTCTATTCCGCCTTCTTTTTGCACAAAATTCTTGATATAACAGCTAACAGGCACACAATATTATATAAACATCTTTAAAAAAACTTTTTTTAGTTATTTTACACGTTTTTTCATTAAATTCCAAATCTTTTACCCCTAAAACGCTACAACCATGCATACACCTATGTGTATAATGGTTTCAGACATGGCGACTTGATTTAAAGCAAACTTTTTATATTAATAAAGAAAGGCTAAAAACCAATAAGAAAAACATGTTTTAAAAAGGGTTTTTATAGTTAAATAAAATATTGTGTGCTAATTTAGTGTTACATCAGTAACTTAGTGCAAAAAAAGGGAATTATAGTAAAAATAAGAACAGTTTGGCCATGATGACGAATATCTCAAGATCGAACCGTTTCCGAAAAAAAAATAGATTCGTGATCAGCGCCCCAAAAAACCAAGGTATAGCAAATTTCGTCAAAATCGGAGTTGCCGCAACTTTCTAGACAATTACCTAATTTTGTTTCTTGGATATATACACATATTTAAATATTTTATTTTAAGTTTGTACTCGTCTTCCATAGAAGTCCCTAAAAATTAAACCGGTTTAGATATTGGGTACTTTTTTTGTCTTGTATAATTTAGTATACGAGAGTGCTTTGAAGCACTAATCTCAACTTGAATTTTGTTTTTGCTGGACCCTCTTTGACTAAACCTTAAAACTGCACAATATTTTTGCGTTATTATCTTTCTTCTTAAAACTACTTTGACACAACAAAACTAAATCAATTGGTATTTGATTTATTTTATCATAAAACCAATTAATTTTGGTGTAACTAGTTTGAGGACTCAATTTATACACTGTTATTTCACTTTCGCTGCCGTAGCAGTTTTCGTTCAGTTAAACTTGGCGTGTTGTGCCATTTGTAAACGCCGTTGCCTCATTTGACTTGACCAAGTTATCACCTTTGCCTCTGGTCGTTTGCAAACGTTCGTGATCTTAGAAAATTTTATGCTGAAAATTTTTGGGGTTAGGGACAAACTGACCTCATATTTGCAATCAAAACCACAAGAAAAACCTTCCAATTTCTGCAAAACAACACTATACAATAACTCATTGTTTAGTTTTGGTTTATCAAAACTAAAATAAACAAAAAGTTAAAAACACCACTGAAAAACACGAAGACTCGCTAAGCACAAATGTCCTTTCATTTGTGCTTAGCGAAATACTAAATGACTAATAACGGTCGACCGTAGATGAGAGGTTGGTTTTTGGGCGGCTGACGGCGTCAATTTTACCTGGCGTTTACAATCGGAAAATCCCAAATTATCATGAGTGTGGCCCTGTTGCTATGTAGGTAAACATTTTCAGTGTTCCAACCACTATATTTATTAAAATACTGCAAATTTTGTCAATGTTGCCAACACTATATTGGATTTTAATTGAAAAACACTAACTTTTATGAGAACTGCGCATGTGCAAAGGTGTACAGCAACTCTCCCAGTGTGGGGTCAAAAATTCGTGCGCAGGTCTATTGAAAATATATGGGAACATTTTCTATTAGCTATCCGCTTTATTTTTCAGATCTAGAGGATCAATCGCCGTTTCGAAAAGTGGCACAATTTGAAGAAAGGGTCTGCGGGATGGCAGGGCATGCGCATACGCACTCAATGTCAAAATCGGCGGTATATTCAAAAACATTGATTTATTGAGTAAATATACATAAAACATTAATAAAAAGTGTGAAATGTGGTTAATACTGAAATTTATTAATAATTTAATGACTAAATATTGGTAATTTAGTGCTAATGGTGTATTAAAATCTATTTGGTAGAAGTCTATTTTTTTCTTAGATTGGAATAGGTTAATGTGGAAAAATATATATAAATTTTAGGGAAATAAGAACTAAAAATGAAAATCTAAATAGAATTATTTCTTGAAAACTAAACTTTTATTGTGAAATTACATATTTAGCATAAAGAATGGTTGTAAAATGTAAAAGAAGTGTATAATTTTAAGTTAAGAAATATATGAAAATAGCACGCTTAAACTTACCAACCAAATAAATTATAGATTTATTTTGATCCTATTTAGTTGAAAGGTATTATAGTGTATAAGTTAATATTACTTATACTGAGAAAAGCGTAGTAGGATTTCAGTTTCCATAGGCCACTGTGCTTGGTCCATTTTATTCGATATCTACATACTTGTTTTTTTAGGTATGAGGAAGCAGATAAGATTGTAGGTTTTAATTAACAATGAAAATTTAAGTTTCCACAATACTGGATACAATACTTATTTTGAAATAAAATACTTTTGTAAAGGAAGCTCAAAAATGCTCGGTATTGCAGAAAAAAATCTTAATCCTAAACATCTTTTTTTCCACAAATTTTCGATATTGACAAAAATAAGTGTACTTTCCTCTTAAGAAAAATTCATAATTTTTAAGATGTTTCATATACCTACCAACCGAAAACAATTAATATGGGATAGTTGAATTTTTTCGTAAAATTAATAATAGTTTGCCTTATGGTACGAACTTAAGTAGACACACTCTAATCTTGGTTTGTACCTCAACTGGGTCAGTTATTTAGTGTTTAGGCCTTTTTATTTTTTCGCTTTAGTATAATTTTTATCACTATTAATACTTTTTAAACTGGTCATTTGTCTGTCTTACACAAATTAAACTTTTTTTATTATTTTTTTAATCACGAGATCTTTGCAGCCAAACGTCGGAGATGGCTGCAAATGAGCGCGTGTCACGAAGCTTCGCCTTAGAACAGACGTACGTCCATGAAGTCTACGAACAGTACTACGACAATCCCTGCAGCAAACCTTGGCCGAAAGTTACAGAGTTCTTAGAGAAGATCGAACCAGGAGCTTTAGTGTGTGACGTAGGTCAGTATCGTGGATGTAAACAAGTATTCTTAAAACTTATACAGCGTGTCCGCCTACGTTATCTACATTAGGGAAACTTTTTTATTATTAATTTTAGGAAAAAGTTATTCCCTAAAAAAAGTACTGCCTGATCTAATACCTAAAAGACAATTATTAGATATTTTTTTGCAGGTTTAAAAACTGATTCTTTTATTTAAAAGTAATATTTTTGCGATTTTAGACCTTCCTGTATATTATGTGGCAATTTTTACCATAGGTTTTAGCATTTTAGACGAAGTAAAAATTATAAATAAGTTTAATTTTAATCAAGAATAAAAAAGTTCTGCTTTTGCTTTTGCTTACTAAAAATTAAAATATGATATGTGATACATCGCTGAATTTGTAATAAAAAAATGGGATCAGATACAGGGTGTACTTTTTTTTCGAGCCATATAAAAAAATATAGTTGATGATGGTTTCTTGAAAACGAAACGTCGGGTATAAAATCTAAAAATACCATCATGTAGAAGCCTAAAAAGTGCCAATAAAAAAGTGTTATTAGTTTTTTTATATCTCTTCAAATAAAGTCATAAAAAAATAAAATCGATAAAGTCAGTTTTTGGTTTTTACCAAATATCTCAGCATGACCATGAAAACTTTTCAAGTTTTTAAACGGTATGTAACTAAGCTTTAAAAAACACAACTTTTTCTCCATTTAACCTAAGCTGTATCTCCAATGAGGTACTGAGATTCTCATGCTTAGGGATCCTTATCTTGGACACACTGTATAATGCCTAAATTGTAAGTTATCCTTTTTTGTTTATTTTCGTTGTTTACAATGTGGATTCGAATTTTCTTTTAAAAGCAAATAAAGTTTTTAACTTGAATATTATTTGATATCATGTTTGTTATTTTAATTCCAACATATATTTTTAGGCTGTGGAAACGGAAAATACTTAAAAGCAAATACGTCAATTTATAATTTAGGAGGGGAGAAATCAATTAGACTGAGTGATTTAGCTAGACAAAAACAAAACAGAAGTAAGTATTGGTAAATATTTATATTTTTATAATTAACTTGAATAACCCTTTTTCAAATCACCAATTAATTACACAACACACACTAATTAGGTAATGAATACACTTAATTATGTCTAAGCTAAAACGGCTTTTCTTCTAAAAAAGAGACTAAAAAAGAAACTCGAAAACCACGTAGAGCACAATTACTGCGAACGGCCCAAACAAAGAAGCAAAGGGTTGCCTCATCTGTCAAATTGGCAAATCTTGTATTTTCGTGACTAAGCGGGAGGCTGAATTTCGTCACCTTCGGGTCAGAAATGCGTCGAGAATTAACCTAGCTGAATTTTACACCATCATTTTAATTTTTATTCTCTCAAAACTACATAATAAACGTTTTGTTTGACTTAATTTTCATTAGCATAGATTTTGACATCAATAAAATGTTAGGAAAAAGGCCATTTCCTTTAAAAATTATGTAAGAAAACATGTAAAATAATATTGTTTAGCCACGCCATTATAAATAAAACAGATCAAAAAGGTGCTACGAATGTTAGTTAAATACCAATGTTAATAATATTGCCTCCAAAAATCCAATATTTATTTGCCTGCAACAAAAAGGCATGCTTTATTTAATCAGGATTGGTATGCCGCCATTTTTGTATGCTTGCCGGCAATTCGCCTGCATGTAAAATTTATTGGCAATTAAGTGTTTATTTAGGGTGACTTTTTAATGCCGTGTATAAGATGTTGGCATAATACTGCCACCAATTGCCAATGCTTTACCATGAATGCCAATATGAAAAATGTATATTGCCGGCAAATAGTGTTTGCATTTGAAAACTTTCCACTCAAGGTATCTTCGAAACGAGACAGATTTGGAGAAAATCCGCCAGAAACACGTCAAGATATTTGTTGAGGGGAACGTTTTTACAAAAATTGGCCCCTTTAACCCCTTGACCACCAGGGCCACCACCCCAAAATTCTTAAATGAGAAGGCGGGTCGAGTGATACATCATTTTAAAGCTCCTGACGAGTACTTTATAACCCTAGAATATGAAGTCAATATCTTCACCTATTACAGAATGGCGGTACTTTAAAAATTACCTAAATACCTGATTTGGATGGTCATATTTCCGAAACTAATAAAGTTAGATGTACTTAATGTGGTATTTTCTTAAAGCTCATTTAAAGATCTCTTTTTAATGGTAAAATAATATACAGGGTTCTTAAAATAAAAAAATATGTACTTTTCTTCTACCCTGTATATTACTACCAGTATCACCATTAAAAAGACCTTTAAAAGAGCTTTAAGAAAACACCACATTGAGGTACATCTAACTTTATTGGAGTTTCGGAAATATGTGCCATTCAAATCAGGTATTTAGGTAATTTTTAAAGTACCGGCATTTTGTAATAGGTGAAGATATTGACTTCATATTCTGGGGTTATAAAGTACTCGTCAAGAGCTTTAAAATGATGTATCACTCGACCCTGCCTTCTCATTTAAGTAATTTTGGGATGGTGGCTCTGTGAGTGGTTAAAGGGGCGCCGTCCAATTTTTTGTAAAAAACGTTCCCCTCAATAAATAACTTGACGTGTTTCGGCAGTTTCTTCAAATCTGTCTCGTTTCGAGGATAGCCCAGTGGAAAGCTTCAAATGAACACCCTGCATATGAGGATTCAAAGAGTCTCCCCCCATTTTATCTTTTAAATGGAAAAGATATTGAGATCGGGTAAGAATTTGGGTAAAAAGATGTCACTATCTTACTTGATCTTAACCATCTTTTCAATAACTATTTAAAAGTGGGGGGAGAAACTTATTTTAAAAAATTCTCACTGTGTAATCCCTATGTATTGTATATACGGATATCCGAAGAGGTTTGCAATTTGTCTTATTAGTAAAAGATACAAAAAATTAAAATTAAAAATTAGAATCATTTTTAATTGAACTCCACATATATACCTAACTGTTGCCATCGTTAAAAAGAATCCTGAGTTTGATTATCCTTAATATTTTCTGAATACTAGGTCTGGCATGATGCGCTCCCTAATAAACTTTCTTTTAACTAAACTTTGTTCTTGGCTCTCTAGTTATCTTTCTCATGGACAGATATCACTTATTGTATATGGCCACTCTTTAATCTTTTACCAAGTAAATGCTGAAGTGCCTTAGGGCTCAGTACTGGCACCAACATTGTTTTTTTTTTTAACGACCTTCTTTTATCCAAAACTAATTCCATTCATAGTTTTGCCGACGATAATACTCTTTACTCTATGTTTTTTATGTTCCCAAACCAATCTCTAAACCTGATTTGGAAAGCAAACTCAAAATGATGCAGATATCTTTTTAACAGGATCTTAATTTATTATTGGATTGGGACGCTAAAAATCAAGTTAATTTTAATGCATCCAAAACACAATCATGTTCCTTGTCGCGAAAAAAGTCATCAAATACTCGTTTTTACTTATGAGCGGCTGAATACGCGTCCCGGTGAATTACATGAAAAGCAGAAGCTCTTCTTTAACTATCTAAAAGGGAAATTCTCACTTTTGTTTATTACGTCATACTGCATCAATTTGTGAAAAAATAACTTTTGGCCAATTTGGCAAGAAAAATTTCTTTATTTCCTGCATGTACTAAAATTTGAACTTTGAATTTAATACTAAAATATTTGTTTTTTTTAGATTATTAGACTAGATAATTTGGCACTGCCATTTAAAGACAACTGTTTCGACACGGTGCTGTCAATATCAGTAGTGCATCATTTTGCGACGACAGACAGACGTGTAAGTGCGTTGCGAGAAATGGCTCGAGTGTTGCGTGTGGGAGGAAGAATGATAATTACAGTCTGGGCGATGGAACAAGAGCACAGGTAAGTTTTGCATTAATTAGTGTTACTTTGAAACTTAATTAAGTGACTCAGGTAATTTATTTGTCATCCATTATAAAACCCAAGCAGTAAGCTGACTGTAGTGGTATTGACGTCTCTTATTGTTCATTTTTTATCATTTTTGGTCAGCAAAGACGTCAGACGTCATAGGATGACGACAAAATGACGTTAACATGACCTCCCTAAGTTACAGACAATATAGTACGTCCTGATTTATAACGCCATAATGGCGTCTTTACGATGACAAAAAATTAAGGTCTATATTTTTTTCAAAAGCAAGAATGATACTATATTTTATTTAATAAAATTTTATTCCTAATTATGGAGTAAACATACCTGATAGTTGATAGGCTTTCAGTAAAGACGGTGTTGATGGATGTGTTATGTCACGTGATGACAACTAAAATTATTGTGGTCCGGTTCGATTTTAATCTTATATTGTCACAAAAATATTTCTGGCGGGTTTTCTAAACATTCGATAGTAACTCGTTGAACTTTTAGGAAACTCTGACAATATTTTGACATTAGGTGTCATGAGTGACATAACGTCATTGGATTTCTTATAAGCTTGTATGACAAAGAAATGACGTCGAAAAGACGTCACTTCAACGAGGTCAAAAACACGTCAGTAAAATACGTTAAAATAACGTACATAATTTTGGTCCGGAAAATTGACTAAAAAACGACGTTATAATGACGCCAGCTTGCTGCTTAGAAAATTAATTTATTTATTTATTTAGTTTGTTTGTTTATTTATTTATTTATTTATTTATTTATTTATTTATTTATTTATTTATTTATTTGTTTATTTATTTATTTATTTATTTATTTATTTATTTATTTATTTATTTATTTATTTATTTATTTATTTATTTATTTATTTATTTATTCATTTATTTATTTATTTATTTATTTATTTATTTATTTATTTATTTATTTACCTTAACTTGTTGCATTAACTGCCCTTGCCGCTGGCCAATTGAGGACAACACAAAGAATTAATTTAACAAGTTATACCAGGTGTCAACGAATTTATTAGGCAAGTATCCCATAACTCCTAACATTACACATATAAAAATTAAAAACTGAGTATGCCCGAAAATATGGTATTGAAAAAGGAGAGTTTTTGCAAATTTTTTACTTTCCAGTCACTTTCGGTTTAATCAAAAATGGCTTCAATTTGATATTTTTAAAATAGAACACCCTCTGTATATTTTGATTTTTTTTTTATTCCTAAATTTAGTAAGGATGTGACATTTTTAAAAAGTTTTATAGCCTGCTCAATTTTTTAAAGCCATTTAAGTAACTATCTTGCTAGAAACCGGACGCGCAACTTCGGGTTTTGACCAGATTTGGTATGTGGGTTTTTTTTTGGGGGCGCTTATAGCTCATAAACAGGTTCATGGATATTGTGTCGTCGTCTGGACCTTTTCAAACGCAGTTTTCCCTAAAACTAAAAAAGATAGGTTATGGGTATATTATAGATTTTATATCAGGAATAGCTTAAAGAATTTAAATCTTAAAAATATATAGGGTGTTCCATTAAAATTACCAGGGTTATCATACTTAGAAGTTCAAATTTTACAGCACTTCCGGTTAAACAGGAAGTAATTTTATAGTGGTCTCTAAAGGCAGAGTCTTTTAAAAGAACTATTTTTAGCATTTTAAATTTTTGTTATGTTCATTTGTTTTTCCATAAAACTGCATATTGTGCTGTCCTTTAGACATTTTCAAACGCCATTTTCTCCAAAACCAAAAAAGTTAGGTTATGGATATATTAAAGGTTTTATATCAGGAATGACCTGTAGAATTCAAATCCTAAAAATATACAGGGTGTTCCATTTAAAATATCAAAGTTTATATCACTTCCGGTTAAACCGGAAGTAATACACAGATGCTATTATATCTAAAATTGGCATCCGGTGATATGGATATAACGTCCCTAAATTTGAAAACTATACGGTTGCACTGAAGAAAATAAATTGCTGGATAGTAATTTCTGTTGTCACCCGGTATATACCGAGTCTCATGTTGATATATCTTATACCGTAGGAGTTATGGCTTGTCTAATGCATTCGTTGACAACTGGTATACATTAATTTTACATTATAAACATGTTTGTAAATTAGATCAAATCACACGCCTTCTTGTTTATTTTGAAAAACAAACAAAAGAATGATTTTTTATTAAGATGCAAGTGTAGAGAAATGAAAAAGTTTGATGCCATATCTCCTATCTTCTAATAACAAAATTTTAAAATTTCCTAACCTAGAGAGAAAGCTATAAAGTTGGCAACCTTGATAATCTAATTTTCAAATTATTAGGTTACCCCTTCGCATAAAATTTGGTTTATTTAAATTTTACTTTTGCTGAGGTAAACCACCTTTTCGGTGTTTTCTACCAGGGACGGTCATATCAACTTTCCGAGGGGAGGCCTTATCGTCATTAAATGTCACTATTTAAAATTAGGTGTGTTTAGCGACATAAAAGGGGGGGTATGACCCCATGCTTCCCCTTATGACCGCCCCTGTTTTCTACTAACCCTGTACTGTATTGTACGCGCCGTCGATGATTCATTCGTCGGCAAATCTGATAGGTAAAAGTCCGCAAAAACATTTTTTTTTTAATGTGCGTATCTTTAATAGTAAATAATCATTCTTTTGATTAAATAAAGTAAATTTGTGGAGACTAGAAATTCTCTTCGCTACGCAATTCCTTTATCAGCTTTATATTTAATATATAAATTTCTATGTACGCGTTCAGTAATTAACATATTTGGTTATTAAACTTTGTTTTTAATGTGATTTAATTTTTAGAAAGTTTGAGTCACAAGATGTATTAGTACCATGGAGAAAACCCAAAAATATAAGTACATCTTGTGAAATGACGTCAGCGACCAATTCAGAAGATGATAGTCAGCATGCTTATCACGCATACACTCAATCGGATAGTGACTCTAACAAATCATTTAGGTAAGTAATATGCAATTTTCGGCAATTCCTCATTTTAGGTAAGTAATATTTTATTTTCTGCAATTCCTCATTTTACTTCTGTATAAGCTCCTTCATATTTTACTATTTTAAATTGACCTCTCTTCTGCTTTTCTTACGGGTTTCCTGGCATCTTAGAGCAAAAAAAAAAATTTAAGTGTAACAACCGGACCCAACGCACTATTTTGCAAAAAATAATCATTATGGCAATATAAAATAACGTACGTACAAAGTATGCACTGCTATGTAATCACTAATGTTTGACTTATATTAAAAAAGAACCTTCATTCTTGTGTCTGTCAACTAAATGTAAATAAATTATCCGAGAGAGAGATAGCTGCTGGGCCTTCCTTGTCTGTCTTCAAGGAAGGTAAACGCAGATGGCGCGTGAGTCGACTTTATCGTTTGCCCGCCAAATTCAAATTATATAGCTGTGCTATTTTTTGCCCTTAATGTTAGGTACTTGTTTTTGTTTCCTATTAATATAAAATATTGGGGTTTAGTTCAATAATTACACACACCTAATTAAAAATGTCATTTATTTGGTTTTTATAAAGATTTTTTCTTACAGATAACCATGTCAATATTACCTTAAATTATCTGTTGAAAAGCACAAATTTAATATATACACTGTGATCACTAATAAAAGTCAATATTCAAAGTCCAATTAAAGGTAAAAACCACGAAACACACAATAAATCACAGAAAATGTAAACAAACTGTCCAAACAAATCGGCCATTGAAAATATCAAACACAAATATCGATTAACATTTCGGCGTGACTGCCTGCGGCAACGTTGTCAAGTTAAAAATATTCGATTCATGGTATATTTTTCTCTCTTAATTAGATGTGAGCCAAAAAGGACATTAAAGTTTACATGCAGAAATTGTAAAACAACTTGGCAACCAGGGCAAAGCGATGATTGCTCCATCTACGATAGCCTGCCATGATGAAAGACAAAGACATATTTATTGGAACTTGCGTTAAACCAGAAAGAGATAAATACAATGGACAAATTGTTAGGACCAGTTACTCCTAATATTGCGACTGTTACAACTGTACCCTGTCATGTCAGAATCATACCCAGTCTACCCTAAAACTTATCACTGATAAGCTTCGTAACATTTATTTCTAATATATCCATAACATATATTTTTCAGATTTAAAAATACATTTAAGCGTAAAAGTAGAACTAGTTATCAACGAAAAGGCCGCTCAATAGATCCCTCTCGCAAGGCTTCCACTGGTAGTTCTTCCTTATCATCACCCAGCGAAACGTGTTATGGGTTTGTCAGAAGGGCTTTGCAGAAAATAGCTGGTGGTGGAAGAAGGGTGGTAGCGAGTACTTGGTTTTTGGATAATTGGATCGCTTGTATGCACAAACAACAGCCGCTACCAAAAGGTGAGTATTACAGTTTTTAAAGCTAACAAACATTTTAGTTGTACAGGGTGATTCAAAAATCGATCACGAAACTTAAGGGGAGATTCTGCTTGACAAAATAAGGATAGAGCTTCATTAATTTTTTTTAAATGTCATTCGTTTTCGAGTTACAAGCCATCAAAGTTCAAGTTTTTTGAATTGCCTGCTTACAGGAGAACCGATTTGACTAATATTTGCAAGATAGGCTAAGTCGTCTGCGCTTCATCAGTTTAGTAACAATTCATTGATTGTGTGCCGCTAGAGGGCACTTTACCTACATTGCCAATTGTTTTCTTGTCATAATTGTTTAGTGTTGACAGCTACAGTAGTTTTTAACATTTTTTTCTGAAAGACTAAAGCAGGCCATTAAAAAGGTGCTCTTGATTACCTCGCTAAATCCAACGGTTTAGACGTAAATCACCCTTAAAAATTAAGTGGTAAATTTACTTTTCTCATTTCGTTACCACCAGCTGTAAATAGCTATCAACGTATACTAAAGCTGTCAGTTTAACATCAAATAAATTAGCTTTTTAAACTATATAATTTATAATCTTAAATTAACTAATAATGGCTAATCACTAATATTCAAATATCGAATATTGTGATATCTACACAACATCCACACATATGCTTACGAGAACCCAAACAATGTGGTAGAAACGAAACATCAGCGTAGATTTTCACTGAATGTGTGGGCAGGGATAATAGGAGATTGCCTTATTGGTCCTCATTTCTTTGATGGCCCATTAACTGGTGACGTATACTTAGATTTTATCCAAAATCGTCTCCCATTGTATCTGGAAGATGTGCCATTGGAAGTAAGGGCCAACATGTGGATCCTCCAAGACGGAGCTCCGCCCCACTTTAGTATACGTGTCCGGCAGTATTTGAATGCAACGTATCCTGAGCGATGGATAGGACGAAGTGGACCATTGGCATGGGCAGCGAGGTCACCAGACCTTAATCCTATGGATTTTTTCTTTTGGGGTCATTTGAAACAATTGGTGTACGATACTCCAGTAATCAACGTCGAGGATCTTCGCTTCAGGATAATCGAAAAGTGCCAAATTATTAAAGAAACACCAGGAATTTTTCATCGAGTTAGGCGACATTTTTTGAAGAGTCTTAGGAAATGTATTGAAGAAAATGGGGGACATTTTGAGAATCTTTTTAGTTTGTTTAGTACTGTTTCATTAATTTTTAGCAATTAAATGTATATCGCAATAATCCATATATGAATATTTACTGATTAGCCATTATTAGTTATTTTAAATTTATAAATTAAATAGTTTAAAAGGCGTATTTTATTTTACACTGACAGCTTTAGTATAATTTGATAGCTATTTACTTGGTAGCTGGTGGTAATGAAATGAGAAAAGTAAATTTACCACTTAATTTTTAAGGGTGATTTACGTCTAAACCGTTGGGTTTAGCGATGTAAATAAAGAGCACCTTTTTAAAGGCCTGGCATCAGTCTTTCAGAAAACATGCCAAAAACTACTGTAGCTGTCAACACTAAAAAATTATGACAAAAAAACAATTTTCAATGTAGGTAAAGTGCCCTCTAGCGGCAAACAATCAATGTGAATTGTTACTAGAATGATGAAACGCAGACGATTTAGTCTAGGTTTTAAATATTAGTCAAATCGGTTTTTCTGTAAGCGAGTAATTCAAAAAACAAAAAATAAAAACTTGAACTTTGACGGCTTGCAACTCGAAAACGAATGACATTTTGAAAAAAATTATATGAAGCTCTACCCTTATTTTGTCAAGTAGAATCACCCCCTTAAGTTTCGTGATCGATTTTTGAATCACCCTCGGACAAAAGTAGAGCAACAAAGTGTTTTTTTGTTTCGACAAAAAAAAGTTCTCAGGTGATTTCTGGATACGTTTAATGAATAAGTATTATCTCTAAGATTAAAGGAATACTTCACAACATTATGATAAATTTTAGATAAAATTTGAGATCAAAAATATTTATAATTATAAATATTGACGAAAATCAGTGCGACAAAAGTAAAGCAACAAATTGTATTCAACAATTTTTTATTTTAGATATTACAACAAAGAACATTTAACACATTTAATTATAATAATTACTAAAAGTATTATGTTAATAGTTAATAGAATATCCATTATTATTTATTACTTGCTGGCAACGTCGCGGCATTGAGGCAATCAAATTTTGAATAATGTTTTCCGGAAGATTTGTCCAAACTTGGCGGATTTTATCTATCAACGATTGTTTATTCGGAAACATTTGTGTTCGAATACGACGTTCTACTTCTTCCCACAAGTTCTCAATTGGGTTGAGGTCGGGGATTGTGCCGGCCACTCCAAAACTCGAACATTGTTTTCTCGAAACCACTCTTGAACAATTCGCGAAGAGTGTTTTGGATCGTTATCCTGCTGGAACGTAAAACGCAGTGGCATTTCCCACTCTGCATAAGGGAGCATGACATTTTCCATTATATCCCTATAAATAAATCGATCCATATTTTCATTAATAAAGTGTATAGGGCCTACCTCTTTCCACGAGAAACAACCCCATAAAAAACACTGCCTTTACCATGTTTAACTGTTGTGTGTTACGTACTTAGGATTAAACCTGCTATTTATTGGTCGCCGCACACGTTTCATTCCATCGGAATTAAAAATTTTATATCGCGTTTCGTCACTAAAAAGAACTTTTTTCCAATCGTCTACTGTCCAGTTTAAATGCCGATGTGCAAATGCAAGTCTTGCTGCTCTATTTCTTCCCGAAACTAGCGGCTTTTTAGCGGGGCGTCTACTAAACAACTTTGCCTCTACCAACCTTCTCTGAACAGTCCGTGGACCAACCATAATTCCTGGAACTTCAGCAATAATTCTAGGTGCAGACTTCCAAGGATCATTTTGAGAAATTCTTTTAATGCGTCTGTCGGTCCATATTGTTGTTTTTCTTGGTCTTCCCGATTTTGGTAGATTCTCTAAATGTCCCCTTTCATTATAGGATGAAATTATTTTAGATACACTGTAACTGGGTAAATCAAATTGTCTTGATATATGGGCTTGCTTTTTACCTTCCCTGAAAGCATTCACAACTCTCTGCTTTAAGTCTTTTGAAATTGGAATACCTCTCGGCATAATTAATTCAGCACAAAAATGTTCAAAATATAAAAAAACTAATTTTACAAAACTATTTTTGTCTCTACTTTCACCGAAAACTTATCATTTGATGAATTAATTAAAATGTTGCTTTACTTTTGACGCATTACTTATTTACAGTTAAAACTTTATGACAAAATGATATGATCTGGCTTGATCATCCAAAGCGCCGTTGTCGCCGATGACAGCAGCCTACTTTGATGTTTTAAAACACAATGTATTTAAAAGCGATATCTTACATTTAGTATTATAAAATCGGGATATGTAAATTTTATCAAAGTGTTGCTCTACTTTTGTCCGATGTATTTTCCTCGGTTTTAACAGGGAACTTTTCTTTTAGTATGCTTTGAAAATAAAAAATGTGATGTTTACATGGTTGCTGAGTTTGATGCTGATACAACTTACTAGTAAATTAAATAAGATTAAACGTATTAGCCTAATTGTAGATAAATTATGATGATTATTTTGCTACGAAGTTATATGCATCATTAAAAAAATCATAAGTTTGGTCGTGTCGAATTCTATTTGACCAAAATTGGCAAACCTAGAAAAAACATATCTACCCATTAGTCTTCTAAAAATAAAAAAATATAGGCGCAACAAATAAAAAGTTATCATTAGTGTAAAAGTTTAAATTGGCTCACACTGTATGTTCCTTCGATAAAGTCTTGTTTTTCAATATTTTGATAAAAAGTTATTTTTTGTAGGTATGATCCGGATGGCTGCGAATATTGCGAATGCTGTAGCTGTGATACCGTAGAAGATCAGCCAATAGAATTACTTAGAATAGATGATGAAGAGCCAAGAGAAATATCTCGAAGACGAACATGTCCAGTTTCACAAATGAGTGCAGACATTGATGCTTTTAAATCTAAGAGCATGACCAATATTAGGTCTGTACAAGAAAACAATAATAATAGGTGAGGACTATTAAAAAAAAGTATTTTAACATAATAGGTTTGTTCCAGCAGGCTGTCAGAAATGTTTGCAACCGTTCGGATTCTGCGCACGTCAAATTTGTCGTTCCAGCAGTGCCATGTTTGTAACATTATACAATTGTTTGTTGTTCCAGCAGTAGTTTTAAGATGTTGGAAACAGTTTGAAAAGTTTGCAAACTTTCTTCAAACATTACTGACAATTGTTAACATAACCTTTCTTGTATTGACGTATAAGCAGTATGCACGCCTTGTTTATTTTTCGTTCCAGCAGAAAACTGTCGCCAACATTTCTGACTAATGTTTGTAACAATTCCTGTGTTTTACGATTGTTGCTAACATGTTTCCAACATTCTGCTGAAACAAACCTAAACATAACATAAATATTAAAGTTGTTGGCTTAGTAAAAAACATCAGAAGATATTTACTCTTATAAAGAACTTGACTCAAGAACCAAAATACATGGTGATCAAAAATTGGGGTCACTTTGAAGTTGTAAAGTGGTTGTTATTTTTCGTTATAACTTTAAAATTTGTATTTTTTGGTTACATATCTCAAAAACAAATAATTCCGCTCTTTTTAGAACAATGATTTATAGTTCTATAAACATATTTTTTAACAAATACAATTTTAAAGTGATATAAATTGTTTTCTTGCTATTCTATTTGTTATAAAGATAAGAGATATGTGTTTAAAATGGACAGCCATGTGGTTAGTTACGTTAGTTTAAAATAAATTGAGCGCAAACCTATACAACAGTTACTCTTTAAAGGAGACGAGATAAAAATACTCTTCCCTCGACAAGAACGTCTCGTTTCTCTCAGGGTTTTTTTCTTTCGACCAGCGATATTTACGTAGAATTGCAACAAAAATTGATATAAATAAACTTAAAAATATATGTCCAATGTAATAGTGCTTCTTGTAGAAACGATGCGTTTGCGTTAGCTACTAGAAGCCAGTTTGATGAATCTGATCTGGGTGGATTGCCAATGGTTATTAACTTACGCCAAACCCAATAGGCATATTTTCTTTGTTAGCTGCTTTCAGAAGTAGTCAGCACTTTTATTTTTTGACAAATTGATTACGTTAGTCTTACAGCAGCTCACAGCGGTTGTTAGCGGCACAGGAAGGGAGGTCTAACAAAATACGTGTAAAAAATACTTTATAAAATATGTGTGTCAACTGCAATTGAAGTATTGCGCATTTTTGATATAGAAACGGGAGACAATTTACGAATAACCATTTTTTTAGGTTATATATATATTAATGACAATTTTCAATGGCGGTAAGCGCTTTTATTTTTTCTATTTACATTGACGTCTCTTGAGCAAGAGAAGAGCACTCTCGCCGGGATGAAAGAGTCATTTTGCCCTCGAGTCTTGAAAACGTAGGAAGAGGATTTTTCCAGTTTAGTATTAGCTATCCACGACTTTTACTGAAATATGACAACAACTTTAAAATATAACAAATTTTATTTTTCTTCAAGTAGCGTACAAACCGAAAATCCAACGCCGAGCAAACGCTTGTTGACTTCACTACTTTGACTAGTCTTTGTTATTTGACTGCACTCCTCAGCAGTAAATCATTCTTTTCGCTCGACATTGCTTGACTATCTAGCACCGAACTTTATTCTATGCGATCCAACTCGAATCTCAATTTAGATGTGGACGAGCGCATTTCAATTCCTTTAAACAACAAACGCCAACGTCACAAGTGCTTGAATTCGTTTGCTCGGCGTTGGATTTTCGGTCTGTACGCGGCTTAAGTCTTTATAAGTTAGAGTAATTGGGCTAGAACTTCTTTTTTAAAAAATATAATTTATTTTAGATGTAGACTACCAAAATTTAAGCCAGAAAATCACACCAAAGAAATTTCTCAAAAGCCAATAAATCCTACGACAAAAATACTCTTGCAAAACCCAAATTAGTAAAACAAAAGAAATCGTTGTGTGACGAAGATGCTGACGAAGCGTTGGACCAACCAACTGACATGAAGGACTTAGTTAGGGCTCTGCCAGACTTCAAAGCTGGTTTAACCAGGTAAGTCGCATAAGTAATTAATTAATTTATTTGTTTACAGTTAAGTGCTTTCAATTTAACATAATTAGTCCTATCACAGAAAAATATAGTTATTTTGTATGTGGTCTTATATTCAACCACTGTTACATACATTTTTCCGGTTTTACCAGAAGTGCCACAGAAATTAACTTTCAGAAATAAAGAACTTCAATAATTCAAATGGAAACCACTACATTAAATTTAAACGTTACACTTATTTTTCAACATTTTTTTAATTATATCCCATCCCTAAAACAAATAGTTTTTAAGTTATTATTAGAGGAACGTTAAAAAATACATTTTCTATTTTTGCCGGCGTTGTACATTTAATTTACTGGCATTGCCAACACTCTTTAATGGCAAGGCATTGGCAAAAGGTATCAAAAGACGCAAAGTGGGCAATTGGTCACATAGCCACGTGTTGCAGATAATGTGATGGCATCCGTCTATAATTTATGATGAAAAATGCGGTTAGGATGATGGCATCCATCACATTAATAAGTTGATTGGCAAAAAAATGCGTTTAGGATAATGGCATTTATCAGTTAAATAAGTATTACAAGTTTTATAAGTTGAATGTCCCAAAGTTAAATAACATATTTAAAATTTTTGTAATCGAAAAAAATGAGAAAAAAGGCAGGAAAACTTTATCAATGAAAAAAGTACATAATATAAATTTTTATACCGTAACAATAAACCAAAAAATAAATAAAAATGTATGTAATAAAATTTAAAAGATGATAGTAAATCCAAAGAAAACACTTTTAAAATAGTAAGTATTTAGGCACTTTTGCACTCAATTTTCAGACGTGGTGGCGTCCTTAAACAACGCTCCCTAAACGAAGATATTCTGTCAATCGATAGACTGAGAGAGAAAGAAAGACTTAAACGAAATATTCAAAAGCAAACTTCTTTAAACGAAGATCTTATTTACAAAAGACAACACACTTTTGAATCTCTAAAAGACTCGTTTTGCTGTTGCGACATCGAAAAGTTTTCAGATGATTAAAAATGGATTAACGAATAGGATTAAGAATTCAGCGACTATGGAAAAGTTACTAGTGCCTCATTAAAAATGGTAAGTCAGAAATAAACTTTTACAGGGTATATAGCATGAAAGAACAACTTCAAACTGTTTCTAAATGTCTTTAAATTATAATACAGTGGTATGATGCTAACATGTAGGTTATATAACCATAGGGTTATTTAACCGTAATCATGCGTTTACCAATCACAAAAATATTTCCGAAAATAAGCAGTTTTGGGGTATAAATCATAAGTAAAATATTACTTATTCCTTTCTATTGGGATCTTAAACTATTAATCTGCATTGCCATTTATGGACCGTATTTTTTGTTATAGGATTTGTTAAAATATTTCAAACTTGAAAGGAGCAGACCTCATATCACCAACGACACGAGACAACGAAAACTTGCAAAATGGACAAAATTGTTACGTTATTGATAAAGAACAGACTGAAAAACCTGGGGAAAGGTAAAATATTATAATTTTAATGATTCGGTAATGTATTACAAAATCTAAGTTTTACTGAACATAAATAAATTATTTTATTCATCACACATAGTCGAAACAAATAAAAATATCATTACTTCAGGCGTTCTTCAAAAGAAGATGGCTCCGACTCATCGAAAGATAGTAGTCTTCAATCAGATACGAGTGTAGATTCTGAAGATTCGTTTGCTTCGGTTATCTTCGTACCAAAGTCCGATCCGATGTCCCCAATTGGATGTGGTAGTTTGTCGGCTGGACCTGCTTCTCCCTAATTAGGGGAGGCTGTCAGTCAGCTCCTCAGTCACCTAGAATAAAACAGTCCAGCTGTCCCACCAGTCCAAGAGTCAAGCAAGTACTTAATGGAATACATCCACTAACCAAGCAACTTAGTTCACCAAAAGTAAGTGACCGATATGACATTTCTAATTTTAAGGAAATAAATATTGTGTGCAAAAAAAAAAATACAGCACGGCTGCGCAATGTCCCCTTTCTCCGGATATATTCTTAACACTACAGAGCGTACAAAAATGAGAGGTCAAAAATGTCGCAGTAGTAAGTAATTTACAACACTTTCTTTATCGTAATTTAAGAAGTCTTACAAATATGCACACTGATTTCATGCCATAGAAAATGCGTTATATCACACTAGTGTTGCAAAGTGCTTTACAGCACTAGTGTTTGCAAAGCACTTTACAACACTGGTGTGATACATATTATGATGTCATTCTAAAAACTGCTATTGGTTTTGCCAAGTGACATATTTATTGTAGTGACAGTAAAAAAAACTTTTTATTTACCTTAAACAGTGGAACCCAAATTAGCGAAAATCATCTTATTTTATATTTATTAAAATTTACGAAAAAATAAAAACATAAACAAAAATAGACATAACCCACAAAAAACAACTTTCACTGACTGGCACAGTGTTGTCAGGTGAAGTAGATCTAGAATTAACAATCTCCCAGCTACCTTTGAGCACGTACTTTATAGAGGCAGCCTTGCCGCTTGACCGTTCGACCTAAAGCGCCAGAGAAAAAAAGCCTATAGATCAAATTCCTTCCTCTCTTTCTTCAGTGTGCTCAAACAACTAGTTAAATCGTCTTTTAATCCCTAATTAAACCCTAAGGCTAATACTCACTTTATGAATCCACTTTCTTTTATCCATTCATAAATATGAATCAGACCCTTCCGACGTTGCCAAATGCTTTCCATATTTTGCATGGTAACTGACGTTTGATGAGTCGTTTTCCTTACTTTTAGGACTTTAGGTTATGCATTTTACCAATTTTCACATATGTTTTATATTTTTTCGTAAAAATACTGAGGAAAAACTGTTATTTTTGCTTAATTTTACATGTGATGTTTCAGTTTCATTAACTCGTTTTGCCAATTTTACCCACCAGCACCTTTTCACTCCCCGGTCCCGTAAGTTTATTTACTGGTATTTTTAAAAAAACGGAATATTTTGGATCTGCACGCACTTACGTTTTATTTGAAGAGTGTCTACAAATATCGCAAGAATCGATAATTTTTAAAAGCCACTCATAATAACAGAAAACCAGTATTCAAACCATTAGCTGTTAATTACCTAACAAAACCATACAATTTTCATTCAGGTGAGGCCTGTACTAAAGTTCCAAAATGATAAAAGTTATATAATCGCTTCTAGGTAGGTGATTTTCGATCTGTAAAATATTGTCAAAACAGTATAATATAGCAGTGAGGAAAAGGCATGTATCCTGCACTAGTGTTGCAAAGTAAATATCACCCTAGTGTTGCAAAGTTCTCAATTGTTTTTATTTTCTGAACAGACAAACTTTAATTTTTTTGGTGAATAATTTGTGGTCGTAGGAAAAATAGTGTACAGTACTCGTGTGAAAATGACTTTCTTACACTCGTGGGTTTGTCGCACTCGGCTAACGCCTCGTGCTACAATATTCCCACTCGTGTGAAATTAGTCATTTTCCACACTTGTAATGTAATATACTACGACTTAACGCAAAAATAAGGCTTAATAAGCTACTATAATTTGTATTTATATCTCAAGGTTTTGCTACTATTACAATTATTAACCCTAATTAGTTAACCACTTAATTATTTATATTATAAAATTCTAATAAATAACTTTTTAGCCATCTACGGAATTACTATCAACGGCAACGGCATTTTTTCCAGCGGATGACAAGGAACGTGATATACCAAAAACAGTACCAATCACAACTACCTTACTGCCCACAACGCATATAAAGGAAACTTCAAAAACTTTATCAGAAAAATATATAGTTCAAAAGATTCCAAAATTTCGAAGGACCAGTCTTAATACTCCTAGCTTAGCAGGTAACACTTTGTTTAAAAAAAAGCTATACTTGGTTTCCTATTTCGTGATAACTTAAATAAGTCACGTTCGTCGTAAAGAGTTCGTAAACCATCTGCGTCACGTTACTGAGAGCTAAAATATGGTTAAATTATGACTTATTAAAAATTAAATTTTAAGAATAGTATTCAAAGACCCTTTACTTAGTGTTTGGTAAAATGGCAGTTCCATCATTATCAAATTTCGAGCCTGTTGTGTGTAAAGGAGTTCTTGATTTCAAGCAAGGAAAATAGTGCTGTACAATATGTAAATTATGCACTACCTATACTATAAAATGCCTTTTAGCACTGTTCGAAAATATGACAGGAATGGGTAAATCAACAAGCTATAGACTTATATATATATATATATATATATATATATATATATATATATTATTTTAAAAATAAGTTAAAAATATTTACAACTAAAAAATTAAGCTATCTAAATGGATTAAATTAACCCAAAATATTTCTTCTCTATCTTGATTTTTAATAGATTATGTTTTATGATTATTTGTTAACATTTTCTTTAACTTAGAAACTTTTGGACTATGTACAGGTGATAATTAACTTACTATTAAAATACTATCTTATATTTTTATTTCCATTATAATATCGTAAAACTTGCACCCAACATGCTTCGACACTAGTAGTTTAATCCCAAAAATATTCAACTAAACCGTTGGTAAAATGCTTATGGCCCCTCAAAATATGACGTTAAAAATAGTCATCACTGATAGGCTTTTATTTGAATGGCAATTGCCAAAGGGATATTAACTGAACCAGAAGCTTAACAATTAGTTTAAATATAGTGTTAGAGATACAAAAACATTATAAAAATAAATTATATTTTTCTTTTTTAGAAAATAAAAACATTCCTAGCTCTGTGATAAATACAACATTATCATTACCAGAATCAAGTAAATGCTTTACCACCGAAAAACGTAATCAGTCCTGAAAAGTCCCCTCAGAAGCAACTCTGAATGATGCCTCTAGAGCTGAAAAGTTAAAAGATTCTGGGAATGTTATCACAAAAACCTGGATTTGGAACAAAATCGAGAAGTCATTGCCCCATTGTTAGAAAGTTTTCCGATTCAGATAACAAGTAACATGGCCATCAAAAACCTCTACAAAAAAAAAATGCGACCCAGAGCAAAAATGACCACTAATTCGTATTTAGGATAAAAATACCGGAGAACGATAGACAGTCCACGCTACTAGAAACATACACTGGGAGCCGATGAGTTTAGCTACCGTCCGCTTCGATTAATAAACGTATTCGCATGACCAACCGAACGAGATACTCAGTTTGTAATAAAAAACATTCCACAATTTTATCGCACCGTTTTTGCGAGTTTTATACCTTACGACCTTCATTGCCAACATCGTGGTAAAAGTATCGAAGCGGGCAGTAGTAAATTCAGCAGTTCCCAGTGTATGTTTCTAGTAGCATGGACTCGTCTGTATCTAACTAAAGTAACGAATAACCAAACGTACGTATAGTCAAAATGTACCCAAAATTTAAAGTAGACAAAAACCAAATAAAATGTCATGAGAAATATGGTCTCGTTGTATTTTTGCTTCCAGCATGAATCTGTGGTTAGTTTCGCTATTGAAAATGTATGAGAAAACCATCGAAATTGCTGTTTTTCGGGTTATTCAGATTTAGAAAAAATGTAACCCAATGGTCAAACTCCGATTACAGATTTGTATTTTGAAATAAAAAATAAACTATTAGATCCCTGGGACCATCATTGTTAAATTTTTAGGATGAGAGTTTAGTCAAACCAATTCCAAAACTTTTAAAACTGGATATATTTAATCCAGAAGAGGACGACGACAGCGATGGCAGTTGTGTGTCATCTCCAGACTCAGTAGATAGTGTTATTAGCATTAAAATCCACTAGTAAAATCGTCTTTGCCCATCAATAGTAGGTTTCAGTTTCCAGAAACTCAATATTCAGGTAAGAATACGTTATTGGGTATCAAATACCAACCATATGGCAAAATTATACCTCTGTAGTAGGGGAGCCCATGATGCTAAATGGGGATTTACTAGAGCGTCATAGAGACCTATTGGGTTGCAAAGGTTAGATAATAAGAAGAAAAAAAATGGTATATAATGTATACCTTTTCATCGGTGGAGGAAGCGGCTATATATTTTTCTACTACTGTATAAATAAGAAGACTTTGTGGTCCTAGCAACGCGAATGATAACGAAAGAGAACCTTCGTGTTACCTGGTTGCTAAGCGTTGCTAGCTACGAAAGTAATATTTTCAGCGCCTGGACAAAAAGTACGAGTAAAAAAAAAGAAAATATGCTTGTGGGAAATATTAGGATTTATTTATAAAAAGTAACTAATTTATGACAAAATATTTTTAAAACTAGCTAGGTATTGACATTAAAAGTAATTGTGCAATTTGAGCAATTAGCAAAATAAATTGGAGGAATAATACTTGAATTAACAGTTTTTAAATTTGTTGTTGGGGTATCGTTATCACCTTTAACTACGTTAATATTCATATTTTTCACTGTTACTTCATTAGAGGAAATATTGCTAGAAATTTCGTGTAAAATCTTCTTTGAAATTTCCACCTTATTACTACAGGATTCAGCAATATATCCCTCCGCAACAGAAGAAGACTTCCAACCTCCATGCCTTTTTAAGTCCAAAATATCGACATCCGAAGCATTGGCAAGGAACGTAGTTGACGTTCTTCTAAAAGAATGGCCAGTGTATCTACTGATGTCTTCAGGCTTCAAAAACTTCGCAATTTCTTTAGATACATTTGAAATAGTGTGCTTTCCAATTACTTGATTAACACAAATACCTCTTTCATAACGATACAATAAGCGCTCATCTAGAGCATTCCTTAGTCTCAGCTTAATATATTCCTGTAGAAATCTGACATAAGGAACAGAGCCTTCATCGTTGGTTACTACAAAGTTTCTTTTAACTTTATTTTTAGACTCCACTATTTTTACTATAGCCACGTCATTTCTTATTTCTACATCACTTAGCTTCATTCTGTATATTTCGTCTGTCCGGCATGCCCCAGCCACTCCCATAATGGCTATTAATTTCATTGCTAAGTAACTTTGATCAGGCGCGTTAAGTAAAAACTTTATGATTTCTTCTTTTTAAAAATTTTTGACTTTTTGCCTCATAACCATCGTTTTTCCTTTTAATAAAAGCAACTAGTTTCTTGAACTCCAAAATATCTTGATTTTTGTTTACGGAAATTGTTAACTTGAGCATGGAATATACAGACCAGAGGGTTGGTGGTGATAAAGACTCGGATTTTCTTGAAAATACGCCAACATCACATTCTCGTCAATCCGCCCCACATTTTTTGTAGCAAGCCATTCAGAAAACGATTTATATGTTTGATGGTACCTCTCTTTAGATTTGTCTGGCAGAAGTGAGGCACACGCAAGGTCAGCTGCCTTTTGGATGCCATTTTCATATTCATTTAACATTTTAAAATGGGAATGGATTTATACTAAATTAACAATAATTCAATATCTGACAAGTGCTGATGACAGACAATGTCAACAATAAATGTGTTGCTATGGATTAATTTTTAACAGGTAAAATTTCAAAATCTCTGATATTTCTATTAAAACATGATGTTAATGATTATTAAATTATGCGATACATAGAACAGTAGCAGAAAAAATATAATACATTACACGATGCGAAAGGCCTTTCAAGTGTTCCGGAGGTTTTAAATAGCCTCGGCTTCGCCTCGGCCATTTAAAAACCACCTCACACCAAAAGTAAACTTTCGCATCTTGTAATGTAAATAACTATTTTAATATGCCATAAAAATACTGTCAATATTTTGGCTTATGAAAATCTTTCGGATCGTATCGGATTATATATTTCTGTTATCCGTAAGTTATTTTCTTCAAAATAAAAAAACTAGCCACGATCAAGAATGTCAAAATAAAGTTTTTACAACTTTGTAGCCCTCCGCTTTCTTTACGTCACTCTCAAATTGTCATATTAGTGGAATACACACTGTTTACCATTTAATTAACTCACCCTATCTTAATCTGACGACTTTGAAAATTTATGATGAAATATATTTTTATTTTTTATGATCGCCCCTGTATACGAGGCTCATATTTGATAGGTACTTCGCCAAGTACATGGTATCTCCGGTATATTAATCTTCCGCTCTGTAGTAAATCTCGAATACCGCTCTTGGACTTCCCTACCACTGTGTTTTCATGTTCGTTGATTATTGATGGTAAACAAAACCTAACCCTCTTTTTTAGCTTTTATTTTATTTCATTAGTAATTTTATTAAACCTTTTTAATTTATGACTAAATTTTGACTATGTTTTTAGGAAAACCGATGAGTCTTTTGGGAAGCCGCAGCCAATGTAGCAAATAGTCTAGACGAAGCTGTAGAAAAAGTGATTAGTTCTCGGCCTAAGAAAAAACTGCCATCAGTTGATGTGTTTTCAATTTTGCAAAGAAGGTATAAAGCAACAGCTTAAATAAAATGTTATGTGATAAATAAAAAAGAAACCAAATTATAGAAATCGGTTTTCATTCTGGTTTATTTTAAAAGATTATGCGGAACCTATTACACATATCAGTGTCCAGTGTTATTGAACCACATGCTGGTTATTCTGGGTTTTATATTTGACGTTTCCTTTTTTAAAAATAATCAGAAAATATACTTTTCAAAATACAATGTTAATTTTTTCTTAATTAGTAATAATGCTTATCATGATTTTCGTAATTTTTAGTTTAGGAATTATAATTCCAGAAAATGCAACAAGTGACATTAAGGTTTAAGTATGTAATAAAAAAACAAACTTGTAGAGCTTAGGAAGTTGGTAGTAGAAAGTGCTATCCATTTTTGGAAATTATCTTAAATTCTATTAAAAAATCAAAGGAACATTACAAATTTCTGCTTTTCTTCTAATATACAAGGTGTTTCCTAACTACAGTATGAGATTTTAAAAAGTTGATTCATATGTCCATTTATGAAAAAAAAATCGTATAAACATATTATCCCAAATTTTGCTTCGTTTCGGTCATTATCATATTTTTCTATTCTATTCTATTAATAATTTTTATCTAGTTAGGGCTAAATAATCGCCTTGTTACTCTAAGCAACTGTACATAATAATCGGTTAATGATATTTCAGATATTCACTATATACCGATTTTTTTTTAACGAAGCAACTCCGACCTATATTTATAATACCTTATTTTGTATGAAATCAAAATAAGATTACAACACAGTACATTAAAGGAGCTCCTAATAACGCATATTTACCCTAATTTAACCAATTTTGTGTATCTTAGGATTTTGGAAATCCCAATGATTAGCCTTGCATTAGAGACACCCTGTATAAATTCATAATTCTAAAAATAAAAAGATGGTTAATACATTATTAATTAAAAAAAAAAAAATAATTTTTTTTAGGTTTTCCGATACAACACCCTTGCTGGATGAGGATGAAAATAATATGGAAAAATGGTGAATCGCGCAGATCTAGTGTAGCACCTGGAACGAAGAATGCCATAAACATCCAACTGCGTTTGCTGATAAATTAAGTGAAAAATTAATGAAAGAACTGGATGAATACCAACTTACGGTAACATATTATTTAAATTTAATAAAATATGTAGTTATAATTACTATTAGACTTAGACTTCGTAATGCGGCTAATTTATGTGGTTTTTTAAAAGCATCAGTTGTTCGGTTATTTTATTTCAAATCTGAGACAAAATTTCTCTTCTATCTGCTTGTTTGTGTTTGGTAAAGTTGCTTCTAAGCCCGATCTTTACAGCTTTAACATCTTGTATGCATCTTTGGTTGATAAGTAAATGAAGGGTCACGGCGAATAACGATCATCAAAGTCCAATTAGCAAGTTTTCTCAGTATTTGCATTTTAATATTTTAAATCGAATATTGTTAATTTAGATATTAAAAATAAAACAAAAAATGTGTATATTTTTGCGACATCAAGTTAAAACTTGATGTCGCAAAAGTTCAAACAATATAGAATGTGACCAACATAAGCGTTCTTAGGCTTTAATTCTTCTTTCAATCTTTAAATTTTGTGTCTTCGAGGACTACGAACTTTTTTGTCGTAATTATCAATAGTTCTATTATTTAAGGTACTAGGTATTTGAAGGTGCCATTATTTTAGTATTGGCATAAAATGGACTCTGATCTTTATTCGCCGCCACCCTTCAAATATCGATAAGTTTCGTTGTTTCGTAGAAAGCGGAGAATTGCTATAACAGCTGATCAACCTGTAAATCTTTGACGTATCCCAGGTTTTGCACATTTGTCCTTGCCCATGCATTTGGTGTACTCGTAGGAGTCACTGAAGTCACCTTGAAATACGCCCGTCTCTTTAAATATAATGGGCTCACTAGTGATTTTTTAGTGCTCCGGATATTATGGAAATAATAATGGCATCAGTCGTTCAATTCAATGAATCAGGTTAGAAGCAAGATCTTTAAGCATATGTATCAGTAATTTCTGTGATTTTATCAAAAGCTCTTTTTGTAGTCAATCCATGTCATACTAATGTTGTGTTTATATTTTATTAACTCTTGTGTAAATATGTAATGCATCTATCGATTAAAAGATTTCTCTTGCAACCCCTAAATCAGAAAGAATTAGATATGTTGCACTTAATATTCTAGAATTTAAAATTTTAGTAAAAGTCTTGAGCAGGTATTGAGGCAAGTGATCGATCTTGGTTTTTTGGCCGGTTTTAGATTTCCTTTTTTTGGTATCAATATAGTTCGGCCCTCTATAAGCCATTCAGAAATCGGTGTGTAGTCGTTAAGCCAAGATTTAAAGATTTTGGCTAAATATGCATGTGTACTGGGAAATTTCTAAGTAGTTAATGCTATTTGGGTCGAGGGCAAAATAATTTTTTACAACATCTAGGGCGCTTTTTACGTCTTCCGTTTTGATTGGTGGACTTTTACACTGGTTAAGTCATTTGTCTGCACAATAAACTCTAAGTGTGTTTAAAGTACTAGTTTCCCGTCGTATGGGCTTTGAATTCACGTAGACATCCTTCCAGAACTATTTTACATTAGTTGCTTAATTCTCAACCAATGGTGCTTATATTTCTAAACTGATGCAAATAATTTGACACACAATCGATTTTTTTTATTTTTTAGATGGACAACATAGACGATCCCTACATCCATCGTTTAAGTGAAGAATTGCATGATCTTTCTATTCTAAGCGATGAAATCAAGAAGCAAAATGAATACCTAACCCGTCTTTCACAAAACACGAACAACAACCAGAGGAAGAAGCCAAAAAACTGCGCGAAATGCAAAAGACATACGTGTCATTGTAACACTTTCGGTAATCGAACTAGAAACCGAATTAAAACTGATGTTTTAGACAGTTTAGTGGGAGACAATTTGAGCAGCCAAAGTGGTAAAACCACAAATAATGAAGTGCCGTCTAGTGCGAACAATATTTTAAACCCTAGTGTAAATCCAGCTTTAAATAATTTTAATAAATCATCCACGAACGGTTCAACTAAATTAGAAAACATTTTTACGACAAATTTAACTCAACCCAAATACGAGGTGAATTTTTCAAGTGGACAACGCGTTGATAGTTTAGTTTATTGTAGTGGGGATGGGGACCAATGCGAAAGAAATTGGGAAGGGTGTTTGGAAGATAACTTGGAAGTAGGTGAGATACGACAACGTCTCGGAGAAGGAAAACCAGTTATTGTGAAAGGTAGTTCAACGGATTCCTGTGATTCAACTGATAAAGGTAAAGTAATCTTTTTTTTAAATTTTAAAAAGAAATCATACATTTAATTCTTAATTGATGTCTATAACCATATAGTTAGGGATCCCTTGACCATTTTTTCAAGTCATTACTAACAAGATAATTTTTCGTAAGTATCTTCATTTTAACGACACTACCAACTTTTTTCTTTACAAGAATTTTCGTTGGTGTTAGCATACAGGAGTATCAGAAATTAGATATTGTTGATTTCATAAATATCAAAAAACTAGGATGACGGTACCTCGTAAATTGTAGGAATATGTATATATATATATATATATATATATATATATATATATATATATATCTATATATATATATATATATATATATATATATATATATATATATATATATTTATATATATATATATATATATATATATATATATATATATATATATATATATATATATATATATATATATATATATATATGCTTCAATTTTTCTTAAAGCATTTCTTATAATTTACTTTTGTTTACTTTGTTTCTTAGGATTGAGGTTTTTTAATTAATAAAACAATAATTTACATTTTCTGACGTTTCGCCTTACATGGAAGGCTTTTTCAAAGATCTATTTATTTATTTTAACGATAGTCTTTTGGCATGTTTCTTGAAAACATACCTTTTATATTAGATATATTATTAGATATTAATGTCTAATAAACATCCTAATAAGTATGTTAAAGAACTGTACGATAAAATAAATAGATGAAAAAAAAATAGCTGGTTAGTAGTTATTTTTCACAACATCGTCAACCATACATGTTGGTGGTAGACAAATATTTTGATATTTGTCAAATCCATACATTTAATTTCTGCTACCCCTGTAATCTACCACCAACGAAAGTGTTCTAAAGAAAAAGTTTGGCGTCTCCTAGTCACTCACGAAAAAATGGATTGTTAGTAATGAAAATGGTCCAGGGATTCCTAACTAATATTTGTCAATAAAATAAGAGTTGATTTTTCTTTAATACCTTATTGAAATTGAATTGATTTTCGGTCGTCCAAAGCATGGTTTTCGCGCTAAAAAAATAAGAAGCATTTCTCTGCATAATCATATGGCTATAACGTGGTAATTGGTAGATACCTAAAGCTTTTTGCACATTTACACACTACATGACCCTCCTTAAGAAAGTGTTTAAAAAAAAAATGTTTTAAAAGAGGCAAGTATTTTCTCCTTTACATCCTTTATCATACATCTTTTGGGCTGGTTGGCCTATCGGCGATCGCCTTAAAAATTAGATTCTGAACTTAATTTTTACTTTTGGATATTTTGTAATACAGTTTTTTTTTCTGTAGAACTGAAAAATCTGCTTAACCTTAATTTATCCCAAGAAAGGATGGAAATTAGTTTTTCTAACCAAATACCTATTTGACTGTTTTCTATTTACGAAGTAATTGAAAAATACATGTTTCCCAAATTATTTACAAAGATATAATATTTTCTATGAAAGGCAGTATGGATTTTGTCAAAATACTTTACAACAGATCTTCTTTTTTCCGTATTTCACAATTGCAACAAGTTCCATGAGTTTCTAGATAAATATTAGATCATTGCTCTTGAAAGATTCAAAGCTTTCGACCAGATCTGGCATGATACGCTTCATATTAAACTTTCTTTCTACGGTCTTCCAAATAAGTTGTGTTTTGCTTGTCCAGATGATTTCCGACATAGAGAGTTTTTATTGTTCAGTATTTGTATTCTCAAACCAATCTCTAAGTCTGACTAGGCACGCAAGCCAGATGTTCTCTTTCAAAATCTTGGTTATGACTCAATTTAACTTTATTTTCGAATTTTCCTCTTTCTTAAAGTGCTTTGGTATACGATTTTTGTCTTTAGGTTACAACTGTATCTCTTAAACCTTATTTGGTTACAAATCTTATTAGGTTTCTTTTCAGTTTCAGGTAGTAGTAGTAACTCCATAATCTCAAGTGGCGCAACCTCCATAAATTTCGGCGGACCATCCATGGCGTCGTCAGCAGGCGACCTAACGGGAGATTCCAAAGATGGCGGCAGTAATGGTGGAAGTACTGCTTCGCTGATATCCCTAGAACCAAGAAACAAGATTATGCTTGAACCTATGGATACATTATCACCAGGAAATCTTAGTAGAAGGGATCCATCAGGGTTAAGTGACATTTCACAAGATTCTTCGTGGCCGTCGGATGAAGTCGGAGGGGAGATCACTTATCATAGGTAAGAACAATGGGCGCATTTAAGAGTTTTTAACCGGTTTGTCACCAGTGGCGGCTTGTCAAGGAGGGAGGTTTAGCCTCTCCATACAATTTGAGGCTATTCATCGATATAAATTTAAAGATATTGATAAATAATTAAATTTATTTTTTAAATGTGTTATTAGTGTACCATTAATTTCTTTTATAAATACATATTAAGCCCGAATTAACACTATTACTACGTACCACACTGCATCAAACCACCACCGCGAAAATATGAATAACAAAGAAACGTCAAGACAAACGTCTTGAATTTTAATTTTCGTTGCGGAAAGTAAACCGCCATAGGAGGCTAGCCTCAGTTGGTCTTCGTTGGTGCTCGTGTGTTTGTTTGTTTTGATTTAGTTATTTGGAATGGCGGGCAGGCAACCAGACTTTAATTAAAACGTCAGATAATCGACAAAATCGACGATTTAATATTAGTTGGTATAATAAATGGGATTGGTTAATCGGCTCCATTAAGCGATAAAAACTTTTTAATGGGACTTGTGTTTTATTTTCTGTACAAACGGAATACCAAACTTGGTCTAAAATAGAATTCTTCGATTTAAAAAAATTACTTTGTTGTTGTTTATATAAACTTTTTTCTTATTTTTATAAGAGGTTTACTTTATACAGTCACAATTGAGACAGCAAAAAACCGAATTCTACGCAGACAAAATGCGACTTCTTTGTTAGGCATGGGCGGAGGGATAAAAATTTAATAGAGCAGTTATATTAAATTAATTATTAATTTATATATCTATTATAAAAATTTTGATATTTATTTAAAGTAAAAGTTTATACACAGCCAGTTGAGAGGATGTTAGTTTTGTAACAGGGCAAAATTTAATAAAACAATTTTATTTGATTATTGAGTACCTACTACAAAAATGTTTTTTCCTTTTCATTATCGCTATCAGTGTTTTCAGAACTTGATTCGTCATTTGTATTTATAATGATTGGATATTTTCGTGGTTAAACACAGTATTCCTGCTCATTTTATTTGACGTTGGATACATAATTTTTCCATATCTTGGTTTTGTCAAGTTCCTCAATTACTAATCGTATATTGTTAAGCACAGATTTGCTTAATTCGGCATTTCATTTTTTTCTCAATGTAGTTTTTGAAGCTGCCCAGATAATTTTAATAGAGTTAAAAATGGAGGCAAGCACAAAATAGTATGACCATAAAATTGGTCAATGACGTATTTTTTGAAGTTTTGTTGCTATTTTATTTTAAATAAGTTTTTTGTATTTCTTTTTGGTATTTCTATATTTTTGTTTGATAAATTTTATTACTTTTTTCTCTTTGGTGCTGTTCTTTGTAATTTTGGTGTGTTGTCGAGAATGGTATGATGCGTTGTCCATTACTATCACCAAATTTGGTTTAATATTAGGCAAAAGTTGCTGTTCTCATTTTTTCAAATAGTTCGGCCGTCATGTCTTCATGATAATCTGCCGAAGATGGCATTATGCTTATAGCGGATAGCAATAAAGCATTCGGTACAAAGCCATTCTCAGTTCCAGCATGTTATATTATAATTCATTTTCTCCGAGAACATGGAGCCCTAAAACTGCACTTATTGCTATTATCGACCCAGCCATATTGGAAAACATCATTGGTGTCAAACCATGCTTCGTCGAGGTAAAGTATGCCTCTATTTGCTTCACGGTATTCTTTAATATCATGCTTCTACATTTTGGCACACCATAAACACATAAATTCTTGAAACCCATATTAAAATTGAATTTGTATATAAGTATAATAATTGAAGATATGCTCTATATTGGTTAGGCGGATTCATTTATTGGATGATCTTTTTGTTGGGTACACGCCTGGATAGAATGGGACCGCTTCAGTCCTGGTCCCGGGTATAGCGAGCTGACCCTGTTCAGCCCTATTGACCCCTATGAACTGGACGGTCGCCTGAGAACAAAATAAAGAAAAACCCCCAAAACCCAAAAATATTCTAATTAAAAACGACGTTTCGGTGGCAAGACTGCCACTTAAAATTAAGTTTTAAAAATAAAAATAAAAATTTACTAATATTTAAAAAGTATTAATCCAATATCTTTTCAGGTATTATCACGTGTTTCGTAAGGGAGAACTAGGAAAAACTAATTGAAAAATACGTGGATGATCTCCACGTAGTCTCCTCAACCTACGAACACGCCAGCTGGTGCATCATCGCCGGTAAGGTTCAAATTTGGACCATCTGACCGTTGAGTCTTGACTTTAATACTGGCTTGACAAGTCAGTCATTCTTCGCACAATGTATATTACTAGGATAATTATTATACTATAATACTAATTAAGGTTATTGTACATACATATTTGCAGTATCCCTTTCACTGTTATCACTTTTGTAATTTGTAGACGCATGTTCGAGTAATATTTAGATCTGAAGATATTTAAATGTGTTCACAAAATGTCTTAAAAGCTTATGTTTTTAGGTATTAATAATCCTTTTAATAAAATTATAGTCACGATCCACGGCTAGCAATGGATATTTTCTATAGAGTATTAAAATACCTGTATGTGAATATCACCGTATCTAATGCCTTCAGATTTATTCTTTTTTAAATAAATAATTCTTGACTTGAATTGAAACTCCTATTGTTGGTTCCGCAAAGAATTTGGGTATAGTCTCTGGATACAGAACTCAGGTTTCCGAGAATATATCAAAGGTTTGCTTCAGAGATCATACTTATCACTAAAAATTTTGTATAATAACCGTCATATACTCAATCTTCATATGCGAAAAATGCTTTGTGAGTCACTTGTTTTGTCAGTTTTTTAATTATTGTGACTTTATTTATGGTCCTTGCCTTGACAATTTCGATAAAAATCGCATTCAAAAGGTGCAAAATACTTGTTCACGCCTTATCCTTGGACTAAGAAAATATGATCATATTTCTCATACTTTTAAGGAACTTAATTGGCTAAGAATGGAAAATCGTCGCAATTTACACTTAGGTAATTTTTTAATAAAAGTTTTAAAAACCTCTGCTTTTCCTTTCTCTTTAAAAAGTAAATTTGTACTTCGCGAAGATTCGCACACAAGAAGTTTAAGATTTGGGGATAGATTAACGTTGCCTAGCCATCGGAGCGCCATGTTTCAGAGGTCTTTCACTTACAATGCGATTAAGATTTATAATTCTTTACCAAAGAACTTGTTGTGCTTGATGAGTATAAGTTTAAGTCGCACTTTAAAAGTATTTGATTAATCTCCAAAATACGTAAACCTAAAAAAACATTTTTTTCTTTTAGTTTTTTTGGTATATTTATTTATTTTTTTCCTTCAAACTATATAAGTGAGAACTGTAAATATTTTGTCATTTCTTTTTTTTTTTAATATGTGCACTGGCACTAGTGTATTAGTGCATATAATATGTACTTTTAAACCAAACCTATAAATTGTATTAATATATATTATATATATAGATATTTAATCATATATTTATAATCAGTGGAGCAAGGTTCAGTAGAGTAGCCTCTTTGGCTAGACTGCGCCTTGTTTCCACTGAAATTTCCATATTAACCATGTAAAGAATACATTTTTTTAACTTTTATTTTATTGTTTTCCATTGTACTTTTTTTTATTATCAATAAAAGACGTATACAGAGTGTTCCAAAACCACATTGTTTTAAAAAACTAACCTCACACCAATAACTTTTTTTGGGTCACTCTGTATACATCAAATATTTTAGGACATGCTCATTTGGAAACTACAAATCCAATATAAAGAATTGTTTGTTATATCTTGTTAAATAACTACACTTAATCGGACCTTGAGGCCACACAAAAATGTTGGTCTGCCAGGAAGTTGGAACTGTTAAAACTGACTGAGAAAATATCTTCCAATAAGTACGCAAGTAGCATATATAAAATTTGGCTTTTACGAAATAACAAAAGTTAAGTTTTAAATTATTATCCCTTTTATTCACCTGGTACCTGCCAAAGCCACTATGAGTAAAACTTCATAGTATTCCATCGCTTCTACCTATGTTGCGAGCATGCACTGACAAATTTTCAGCTCTTACAAAATGAAAAAGGTCTGCGGCTTACGAGCTCTTGGACTCGTATGTGATTATTTTATTAAAAGGATTATTATTAATAGGGCATTTATAGTTTTTACAAATAATATTTTGCTTCATTGTTTAAATAATGCTTAATTTTTTGTCTTCTTTGTTGATATAAACTGTGGTTTTTTATTAGCTATATAGCTAAAAATTTAGTTATATTTTTTATACAAAAATAAGGTATATATTATCAACTTTATTTAGATAGTGCTAAAAATTAACATTATGCAGTTAAAAATGAAATCCACTCCATGAATAAAATATTTTAAGCATAAAGGAGCTGCGAGTGACAGTTAATATAACTTACCTTAGTCAAGAGATATAGTTAAAAAATTTCATACTGCTTGAGCAAGCAGTTTTGGTACATCGGCCAGTAATAGAATAACAAAACAAGCAGTATTAGTCACGTATGTTAACATGCCAGGATTTAGATTAGTTTGTCCCTTTTCCTCACATTGCCTATGTGTTATGTTATTTAGCTCAACCTGTATACCATCATCAACGCACTGTGCAATGTGTCACCTTGTTTACATGCCGAAATTATTTATTTAATCTCTACCTGTTTGTATTCAACACGCCGTAGACCATCTTTTTTGCCACGCATTGCTAGCGAACCTTTCCACTTAGCAGATGCTGTATATTAGAAACAATATTTAAATTATCTTAGTAAATACAAAACAGTTTTAAACTTTTATTTAAACGAAATATTTGTAAATAACAAGAAAAATATCATTTAAACATAAGTGTCTATTGTCACTGATAAATTTATACGGGTAAGAGTGGATTTCATGATTTAGCAAGTTGTAGATTTTTACATTAACATAGTCAATACCCTCTCTGACATATAAAGCAAGTAACTTTGGCAGAAACTGTTACGTAGAAACGAGAAGTTGAAGAAAGTTGAAGATCCTCTTAAATTTATGATCTTGTATAAATATAGCCCTAGCATAATGTAGTTTAGCAAAAAGATATTGTGTTCAATTCCATCGTTTTTGTCTCTTTTTGTTGACTTTGTATAAGATGTATTTAACTGTACGACAACAATATTTAAGTGACATGTAAAATATGTGTTAACATTAAAAAAAAGAAGAAACTTGGTTTACACATGCAAGATTTATTTTGATGATTATTGCCATTATAATGTCGACAATTTACACTCTAATTATTTTGTTTTTTTTTAATTTAAAAAATGTAAAGAATGCTCTATTATATTATATTCTGACTTTATCAGTAAAAAATATAAAACAATTGTAAGAAAAACAATACTTAAAAAAAAACACCCAAACCGTTTTAAAAAATTTAACATTTTTTTTTCCTAAAGATGTTGCCATATATTTTAGTTAAAACTGAAAAAAATCTTGGTATCTAGTAAAATATTTTATTGTTTATGAAATATGCTACTGGTTCATTAAAATATTGCTATTCTTTAATTACAAAATGCGATTTTAGCCTTTATGGCATAGACTCATGATTTAACCAATACAAGGTACTACCTCTGACGTAGTAATGTGAGAAAATTGGTAAACGAAGTTGCAGCCATATGCTATATATATTTTTAACAGTTTGTTTTGCGTTTTACTTTGCTTTTTGGCAGTTTTGTGACTTTAAAACTAGATAAGAAATAAGATAATTTGTTTTTAAGTGCTTTTAACAGTGGTTTATTACATAAGTTCTATTAGAATGTTGTGGATCAAAATATTGGTATGAATTTTAAAAGTATTCTTGTATCTTTAAAACACCCTTAAAATCAATAAGACCTAAACATTGCATGTAATTAAATAAAAAATATGAATTGTTTTAAGCCTTGTTGCTAGATATTTGTTAAATTAGATTTTAACACTTTGAAAAGGTTTTTTATTAAAAATTAAATGTCTAATGGACATTTTAGAGTTTGACATTACTTTTGAAAAAAATAACTGGTAAAAGATACATACAATAGGTATCTTAACCAGGTAAAAAGAATAGTAAAAAATGTCTAGCCATATATTAAGTATTTTATGCTTTATTTGTTTTCTGAAAGATTAAATTTAAACAAAATATTATTTGGCTTTTCTCCAAAATAAAATTAAAAAGTTTATTTAACATTTTAAGAAAATTAAAACTTTTATACATTATGAAGAACTATTCTATTCTTACACAATATAATAAAAGTTATGATTACTTTAAAAGAAATAAAATAATGAAACATTTAATATTAAGTTACTAAGTTTAATGCATCAAGTTATTTATAACACTTGCTACACTGACAGTGGCCAAATTAATGTACTTACAATACAAAGGTTTCAATCTATAAACAAAGATTCATTAGCTCTCGGTTGAAATTATTTTTATCCTGTCTGGCGTCTTGCTACGATTTTTATTTTATTGGATTAAAATAATTTCAACCGAGAGCTAATGAACCTTTGTTTATAAATTGAAACCTTTGTATTGTAAGTAACTTAATATTAAATATTTCATTATTTTTATTTCTTTTAAAGTAATCATACACTTTTATTATACTGTGTAAGTACAAGAATAGTTCTTCGTAGTATATAAAAGTTTTAATTTTCTTAAAATGTTAAAAAAAAGCTTTTTAATTTTATTTTGGAAAAGAAATATTTTGTTCAGACCCTATATCGTTAGTTACTAAAACATCATGCATTAAGAAGGGCAACTTTTGAACAATTTTTTATACATTAATAACACTAGTAAATAAAGAATAGCTATTTGTCTACATTACTTAGGTTTTTAATTGTACTTAATTTTTATAATTTGTGAATAGTACACAAAAGTATTAAACTTGTGCCTGTCATGTTAAAAACATTTTATACTTTATAAAATCCAACGAAGTTATGGTGTAAAAATATTTCATTCTATTATAAAATTTTAAACTACTAATACTAAAACTGCATTTTATCTCTGTTGTGTTTAATAAAAATATACTGAAATGTTCTAATTTTGTTTTATTTCGTTCTGGTTTACGGGTTACAAACTTTATGGTCAAAGCACACTAGGCGCTCAGGTATCGCTTAATGCTCAGATTTCTTCCATAAACTTCAATACAAAAATGCTTTCATTAAAATGGCCATATCTCTTTTTTAATTATTAAGATATCAAGACAATTAAAAAAATAAAAAATGTTAAGAAAACGTGAGCTATAACTTTATATTAATAACCATTGTTTTTACTGTTAGCAATAAATAAATCCTACAGGGTGATAAAAAAATTGAAAAAATGGATAATTTTGAATCGCCCTGTATATGATGTGCTGTTGAAAGGGAGTAGTCAAATTTGTGATTATAAAATATCAGAAATGGGTAGGGGTATAAATTGATTAACAAATGGGATTTCTCCTTTTAACAGCACATGCATATGGGGCGATTAAAATTATCCATTTTTCAATTTTTTTATCACCCAGTAGGATTTATTGCTAACAGTAAAAAACAATGGATTATATAAAGGTATAACTTACGTTTTCTTAACCTATAACTGCTCTTGATTTAAATTTGCTGAAAACTTGACTATAATCTTAGGGTTTGTTCTTATATCTTTTAATTTACCAGCCGGTCTCTTTTGAAAAAGGAAAACACATAGTTTTCTTGCAAGTTAGTTTGTAAAACCCATGAACCACTTTCATTTAAAACTTCTCTACAAACAGCAACCTCATCATCATTGCACACCGATCAGCGATCAGGTTTTTTAGATTATTGTCGTCGATTGAATTTAATCAACATAAATATTTTAATTTAACCAGATAACAGTGACTTTCACATTTTTAGATATAGTACATATAAAAATGCAGATGCATACACCTCTTTTAAGATTTTAAATACTAAGAGAAAAATACTGAATAAATGATGAAAAATGTGTTTTGGCTGAACATGACTTTTTCTCTTAAATTAAAGATTAACTTTTATTAACAATTAAAATTTAAATATAAAAATATGATAAGCTTTAAAATTATATGAAGTACCTGCGTGCCTATAAGGCGCACCTAACGGTAATGTAAAACCTCGACTTATTTAAGAAAGTTAAGCCAAGTTGTGTTCAGATTAAAGATTGCTTATTTATTGTAAAAAGAAAATATAAATAAAATTACAAAAATAAATATGAGAGCAAACTATAAAAATTATTAAAAACGCTTATTTGTGGGTCTTATTAAGCCACCATGGTAAAATAAGGCCTAAAATATTTTTTTGTTTTAAAGAAAATAATTTACAAAAATTTCAATATTTGCTTATCCTAACAAATCTTTGGTTTAATAGTTATAATTATTTCGCCTTTCTTCTGGGCTTATTTTTTATCAAAGCATAGTTCCTCTAAGTCCGGAAATACATAGCTCATAAAGAAGTAGGACTTATATTCCTTTGCTATACACTTCTCGTAAGCATGTTCTGCAGCTTCCCCAAGCAGCACACAAGTTTTCTTTTTATTGACTTTTATAAGCAGAAGCCTGGGGCTATGACCTACCCCAGTGGGTCCACTCAATCTCTATGGATTGCCAATGACATTACCTGCGCGAAAACAAAAGTTACATTTCATAGGCGAAAAACAGGTATTGCGCGCAAGCAAATCGAGGGTGAACGCGCCTGGCGCCAAACAGACTATCCGCATTATCGGAAGAATTTGTCGACGGCGTCCTGGTTTCTGTTCGAAGTACGGTAGCTAATGAGCGTCACGGTCAGACCGCGGACGGAGGGCACGGGGTGCCGGTGTTTGTATTTTGCCACGGCTTTTTAAGTGCGCATGTTCGTCCACCCGTCCATTTGTTTACTGCGCGAGGTCGTAAAAATCCGAAAATGCTTCTTGCCACTGCGGATCTAAATGTAGGTTATCTTCATGCAGTGAGTCTCTTAGCGGCTGGACACAATTTTTTGAAAAACACCAATTTAAAATGTAACAAAATAACTCTTTTCCTTCAAACAAAACGCCAAGTTTTTAAACAGCGATAAAAAAAAAATTTACAAAACCCTATTTCTGTAAAACAAAAAAAAAAATCATAGTTTTTCTTCTGGCAATAATTATCAATCTTGCTTTGCTTTGCTTTCTTGTTGTTATCCTGGGTTAAAGACGATTAACCAGCTCTCCCCTTCCGGACTATGCTTTCAGGGCTTTGTACGTGGAAAATCTGGATGGTCGAGCTTTCCGGGCTCCCAGAAACTGGTTCAATAAGTTTACTTTGTTCGAAACAAAATAATAATCGGATTCAATACATAAATTGTAGCTAATCCAAAAACTGCTACTGGTTTTACAATCCTTCACTGGTCACTGACGCTTCCTAGTAGAGTGGGCGCCACCGTCCTCGGCCGTTACGAAAACACGTGCACCCCGCTAACTTAAAAATATCAGGTTTTAGGAATCTTTGCTCTACAGCGCTTAGTTCCAGAAGAAAGATGCTATCAATTTAGCGTGAGTCTTTCCTCGATCCCCAAAGGCACAGAAACGCCCGTACAACACCTTCAGCTGTCATCCGGCGCTATAGCCTCCTACAACGTGAATCGCACAATTTGAAGATCGCGGAGAGACTGAATTATCAATCTTTATGATGATACAGCACCCTGTCACAAATTCTTCGCTACTAAAAAGAAGGCAGCGCGTAGCAGCCTTCGTTTACTTCCCGTGATATTTATAGGTCTTACGCATGTTTGCAACAATTCGCCGCGCCGCTCCTCGCCGCATACCCCGCCACATAGCGCGGACGTGGACGTGGACGGAATTTACGTCGTTTCAAGGGCTTGGCGAATGATTTGCCGCGGAGATTCAGAGCTAGTTGGTTTTTGGCGTCAAAGGAGCGCGCAAACAGGTTGGTTAGTTTGGACGGATGTTTCGCGAATTGTTGCAAGTCTGGTCGCGGCTTAACAATTAAACCTGAACCCATATATTTTGCCGCGAGTTTTCAAATGTGGCCTCATTAAATCCCGGCCCTTTATGTCTCAGGTACCTTACTGCAAAGGATTCAGAATTGTACAGGGTATTCCATTTAAGAGAGAAAAAAGACATATTTTTTTGAATATAAAACCTTTTAAAAGAAATTAAGTAATGGGTAAGAGCTTCAATCACTTTAAAGTATCAGATACCACCCGTGCTACCTGCCTTTTATCTTATATATAAATTCTCGTGTCACAATGTTCGTTCCCGTATTCCTCCGAAACGGCTGACCGATTCTCATGAAATTTTGTGAGCATATTGAGTAGGTCTGAGAATCGGCCAACATCTATTTTTCATACCCCTTAGTGATAAGGGTTGTCCACCTATAACATTTTTTTAATTTTTAGGCTAGAAATTACTTAAAAATTATTTATATGGCAAAACAACGTTTGCCGGGTCAGCTAGTATTGATATAATTATTTAATTTAATAAAGTAAGCTGAAAATGTGAATGTTTAAAATTTAACAAATAACAAATATGACATTACATTTTTGTTTTTGTTTTTACTATTTATGTTTTACAGTTAAATACATATGATTTGCATGTTAAATTTATTGCTTATTTTATAAGAACAAAAGCACATATTATTTAAATAGAAGAGAATAATTTATAAAATAATTACCCGTTTGTTTAAGTTATATTTACACATCTTTTCCTAATGAGGAGAAATTTAAGGTAATTTCAAAATTAGTTAACAAATTTTTATAACAAAAATATTTCATATAGACTGTCCACAGATGTAATGTAATTTTTCGACAAGAAGTTATTCTAATAATCATTTTTTATTATAAAAAAAAATCATAATCCACTAAGAGAAAATGTTAATTTTGTATACTATAGGGTTCAAAAAAACATGAAAACCATGATTTTTCTCCAGGAGTAAACTTCCTTTATTTTTAATTTTCAGGCTAAATGTCTTTTTAAAAACTTATTTAAAATAAAATTAATTGATAAAAAACACAAAAATTGTATTAAACTTCAAAATTGGGCAAAAATGCCTTGATCACATTTGTTTACAGCTAAACAATTGTGTTGTATATGAATTTGTTGAGAAGAGGTGTTTAAAAAGCAAATTATAACAACTTTTTAGTCAATTTTAGTATACAGATCATCAATTCAAAAAACAAACGTCAATTTTGTCTTTTTGTGGTTCAATTAGGTTAAAACTTTAGATTGATAGATGTGCCACATCGTTTTTGCCTTATAAGATCTCTATACGGGGTAAGTTGGAAAAGTAAGTTGTTTTCCAATTTTTTAATAGAAGGCTGTGCTTTTAAAATATGGCATAACTTTTAATTCTAAACAAGTTTTCCAAATAATATTTTTCTCTAGGTTCAAAAATAATGGTTCTTTCCTCTTGTATGATATTCGTTAATTTGCACCTATGCTTTATTTAAATTTTGATTGGTGTTTTGTGAGTTTCGCTGTATGTAGATATTTTCATCAAGAATATTTGTTATTAAGAAATCAAAATTAAAAAACCTTTTCATATGGTTCAACATTTCTGGGGGTCACTGTACTGGCTGAAATTTGATTATACTATAATGCGATAAATTTTAAAGATTCGTGGACATAACAATCTATGATTTTGGGACATGATTATATGGTCAATTTAGTGACATTTTTACTAAAAATGGGACCCATGCTAAAAAAAAGAAAATTAGGTTTTGTCCACAGATCGCTTCACTGTGGGACGCGTCAAAGATAAAAATATATTTCCTAAATATTTTACCAAAAAGTGACATAAAATATCAGGGTTTTGCAATCTTAGCACTGAAAAAATATTTGACATAGTAATAAAAATGTTGGTATTTATTGTTGACGCTTACAATAGGTTTGTTCCAGCAGAATGTTGGAAACATGTTGGCAACAATCGTAAAAAGCAGAAATTGTTACAAACATTAGTCAGAAATGTTGGCAACAGTTTTCTGCTGGAACGAAAAATAAACAAGGCGTGCATACTGCTTATACGTCATTACAAGAAAGGTTATGTTAAAAAATGTCAGTAATGTTTGAAGAAAGTTTGCAAACTTTTCAAACATGTTTCCAACATCTTAAAACTACTGCCGGAACAACAAACAATTGTATAATGTTACAAACATGGCACTGCTGGAACGATAAATTTGACGTGCGTAGAATCCAAACCTAATTTGTACCAAAGTCGATCTATATGGGGTCGCGACATTCGGCCATATTGCTTTGACGTATTATACAGTTTATTGTATTAGTAGAAAAACCGTTTACACAACAGTTTTTAATGATTATAAAGTTATAAATTCTTTTACTTTAAATAAGAAACATTTGGAATTACATCTTTAACAAATATCACTTCCAAACAATGCAAAATGAACTGCGCAAATTTTAGACGCCACTGGATTAATCATCAGCTTTGATTTTACCCAGTCTTGCCAACTTTTCTCCGTGGAGTGCCCTTCCTTGCGTCCCCGACGTCGAACCGCCTTAAAGTTGAGGATATGTCGCAACCTTATAAATATAAACTAACCTTGATTTGTACTACTTATTTAAGGAGTCGCCTCACATTCATATTGTCATTTATTGAATTTAATCTAGATATTTCTGTTGCCGCGTCAGCTCGACTTTCACATTTTTAATTGTACACAAAAAGAATCCGCAATCTTGTCTACTCAGCGCGAACTAAACGTTTTATAATTGAAGATGAGTATTGTTACGCCTGTTAATGGTTAAATTACCCTGATAACAAAAAACACGATTAGAAAAAGTGTTTTGGATGATTCGAAACTTTGTTGCAAAACTTTATAATTGGGAATGTATACAGATTGTTACAAATTTAAGGAAGCGGTAAAGCCACGTACAGATTTGGATACAATCGGGACAACATTGTCGGCCGACTGTATCTTGTTCAAAACATTTTTCAGCAACAAAGTTGGCCAACATTTGCAGTTACAAGTGCTTCACGTCCACACTAGTTTTAAAGCTCGTACAAACCTGCCGATGTTTTCCATATTGAATGGAAAACAGGCGATTTGCCGATTCCTTGGATGAAAACGCTCACGGATGTTGCCAAGGCGTTTGCATCAAGTCGGCCGACCGATGTGCAACATTCAAGATACAGTCGGCCAACAAATGTTTTCGCCGATTGTATCCAAGTCTGTACGTGGCTTAAGAGATGCAGGGTTCGTTAGATTAGGGTAAAGTTGTGCATTTCAATGTTTAATAATAATCTTCTTTTTAATCGCAACTCATTATTATTCTTTTTTTTAATTTCTTTATTAGAATTTATATTAACATGCTACAAAAATGAATGTAATTTTTGTACATTTACGTATTTACTTAAATAAAGCATTTAATTTAATTAAAGGCTTACAATCAACTTTACCGTCCCAAGCAGCAAGCTGACGTCTTATTGACGTCTCTTTTTAGTAATTTTTGGTCACATTTGGTCAGCAAAGACGTCATAAGATGACGACAAAATGACGTTAAATTGACCTCCCTAAGTCACAGACCAAAGGTATCCCGTTAATGACGTCATAATGACGTCTTTAAGATGACGAAAAATTGACGCATATACTCTATTTTTAAAAGCTAAAATGATAAGACATTTTATTTAAAAATTGAAATAGGAAAAACTCCTTACTGCTTGCAATTTCCTTGCACTGCAAGGTCGCATCTCTGGGGACACTGTCCAATCTGGAGATGCAGATTTTACAAAAGCAGAAGATAATTCCTTTATAGCTAATTGAGATTACCAACCGCAGACCAGTCTCAAAATATTTTAGTCCCATCGGTACGGTTTAGGCAATAAAAAGCAAAGATGTTGAATAAGTGTAGTAGTTTATTGTCCATTGCGCCATCTATCGGTAGAGTTTTTTCCTTTTTCAATTTTGTAAAATTATTAGTCTTATTTTTCTGTCATATGATATTTCGGTTGGATTTTGACACGAATCATATAATGTCACAAAAATTTCTGGCGGGTTTTCTAAACATGACGCATTAGATTTTTATGAGCTAATATGACGAAAAAATGACGTCAATTCACCGACGTCAAAAACACGTCATTAAACTTAAAAATGACGTCATAATGACGTCAGCTTGCTGCTTGGGGTAGCCTGTCATAATAAAATAATGCGCACTTACTGAATGAAATGAAAATTTCTTTAGAGGTTTGGGATAAAATCGTTATTTCTAATAGCGAAATATTAAAAGAACTTTTACTTCTTAAGTACTGATATTTTTAAGAGCAAAAAAAAGTCCTTAGCAAGTTCTTAATTGAATACTTATGAACACTTCTTTAGAAAAGTTAAATCGACTTAAAAAAAAAAACTCAACCTAAAAAATCTAAAATGTCATAAATTTATCAATTTTTTGATTTTTTCCACCAAAAACCCCTTAAAAATTTGAAATTTTCTAGCAAATAGTAATTTTATCTAAATTACAAGAAAAAATCCCCCAAGGAACCCTTAAAAGTAGAGAAAATCTCGACATTATCGCATAATTGTACCAATTTCGTCGATTTGAGCAGATTCAACTATGTTTGATTTTTTCAGGGAAAGCCCCCTAGAAGTTGTTTTTATTTTAATATTTTTTGCCAATTTAATTTTAATAACTTACTACAAAGTTAAAAATAATAAAAAATAAAATTGGGTAAATAGTATTAAAGTATAAAAGCTTTTGCTTATTTAGTTATTAACATTTACTAGCTAAGCGCACATGTTATTACCCGACCATATATTTTTTTATTATTATTATTTTTAACTTTTAGTAAGTTTATATAATTTTTTTTGAAGTCGATTTAATATTTTAAAAACGTATTTATTTTTTCTTTCTAATTTATTATTATTACTATTTTATCGATAAACATACACTGCAAAACACTTACAGTCCTATTTCAAAGACTACAATAAAAAGCACAAATACGTGTGATTGGGGGCGGGTTATTGTTTTTTGTTTTTTTTTAATTTTTTTAATAGAACAAATTTAAAAAAATATTTAACTAACCAAAACTAACCATGACCCACCCAATGTCAATCAATCAAATTACATGTCCTTGTGCTTTTACCTGTAGTCTCTCTTTCAGTTCGGTGAAAAGAGTAAATTCTGTTAAAGAAAGTAATAGCAATTTTTAATTTGCCGTCGTATTATTATAATATTTGTTTCCCGTTACACCAATAGGTGGCGCTAGTACTCATAGTATAAACATTCCTTATGTTTAAGCATATATCAGAGAAAACAATAGGTCTAGTACCTTTTTCTCTTGCGATCCTGACTTGGTGCTGGTTGGCACTAGGGCGGAAATACATTTTAAACTAAATTGCGTGCGGAAAAGGGCTGCTTTCCACACGCTAGTAAAAAAACAAATAACGATATTCTTATAATCAAATACGATTTTCATCTAAGACCGTCAGAGCATATCAAGAACATCCTTCTGCTAAAATACTTGGATCCGTAGTAGAAGAAATCGGTTTTTAAACAACTGCCCAAGCAGCAAGCTGACGTCTTATTGACGTCTCTTTTTAGTCATTTTTGGTCACATTTGGTCAGCAAAAGACGTCATAAGATGACGACAAAATGACGTTAAATTGACCTTCCTAAGTCACAGACAAAAGACGTCCCGGTAATGACGAAAAATTGACGCATATACTTTTCTTTAAAAGCTAAAATGATACGATATTTTATTTGAAGAGAATTAAAATAGGAAAAAACTCCTTACTGCTTGCAATTTCCTTGCACTGCAGGAGATGCAGATTTTTACACTAGCCGAACACCTGTCTCGAACTATTTTAGTCTCATGGGTACGGTGTAGGCGATAAAAGCGAAGATATTGAACAAACGTAGTAGTTTATTGTCCATTGCGCCATCTATCGGTTGAGTTTTTTCCTATTTAAATTTTTTAAAATTATTAGTCTAATTTTTCTGTCATATGATATTTCGGTTCGATTTTGACACGAATCATATAATGACACAAAATTTTCTGGCGGGTTTTCTAAGCATAGCGTCATTAGATTTTTATGAACTAGTATGACAAAAAAATGACGTCAAAGAGACGTCACTTCAACGACGTCAAAAACACGTCATTAAAATGACGTTAAAATGACGTCATAATTTTGGTCTGATGACGTCTTATGACCAAAAATGCCCCAAAATGACCTAAAAATGATGTCATATTGACGTCAGCTTGCTACTTGGATGGTAATGTTTTTTTAAGATGTACAAAATACACCGGCGCACCTAATTCAGGGCTAAACAGACAAATTTTTTAAAATTGCGCCAATCCGCATTTTCGGAGTTACGCAATTTTTGTTCACGTGAGGACTAGGAAGGCATAACAGTTTGGAACTTCCTATTATTAACCGGATATTATATTCCATTCACAACAATCTCACAATTATTTCTATGGGTTTGATCACTGCAGATTTTATATCCTGCCACCAAAAACTTTCTTCATCTCACTAAGTATATCCTTGCCGCGAGCAATTCTGTTTTCTTCACTATCAAAATACCTGCAATCATGTAGTCCAGCAAATGATTATATTCGTTGATGATTAATTATGGTTTTAGTAAGTAATCTGGGGTAATGTATACTTGGCACGAACGTATTAAAACAAAATGGACCTCTAAATGTACCTAATAGAAATGACTTCCATACTGGACAAAAAAAACATACATTTTTTTTCTAACGGTAGGTACTGTTAAATAGTATATTACATTACAAGTGTGGAAAATGACTAATTTCAGCCGAGTGCGACAAACCCACGAGTGTAAGAAAGTCATTTTCACACGAGTACTGTACACTATTTTTCCTACGACCACAAATTATTCACCAAAAAATAAATAAATTAAAGTTTGTCGGTTCAGAAAAAATAAAAACAATTGAGAACTTTGCAACACTAGGGTGATATTTACTTTGCAACACTAGTGTGATATATACTTTTCCTCACTGCTATATTATACTGTTTTGACAATATTTTACATCGAAAATCACCTACCTAGAAGCATTATATAACTTTTTATCATTTTGGAATTTAAAAAGGCCCTCACTTAATAAAATTGTATGGTTTTGTTAGGTAATAACGCTAATAGTTTAATACGGTTTTCTGCTATTATAAGTGTTTTTTAAAAATTATCGATTCTTACATATTTTAGACACTCTTCTAAATAAAACCGTTTTTTTCGTTTTTTAAAAATATCAGTAAATAAACTTACGGGACCGGGGAGGAAAAGGGGTGCTGGGTGGGGTAAAATTGGTAAAACGAGTTAATGAAACTGAACATCACATATAGAATTAAGTAAAAATAACAGTTTTTCCTCATATTTTAAAAAAATATATAAAAAATATGAAAATTGTAAATGCATAACCTAAAGTCCTAAAAGTAAGGAAAAACGACTATCAAACGTCAGTTACCATGCAAAATATTGAAAGCATTTGGCAACGTCGGAAGGGTCTGATTCTATTTATGAATGGATAAAAGAAAGTGGATTCATAAAGTGTGTATTAGCCTTAGGTTTAATTAGGGATTAAAAAAGATTTAACTAGTTGTTTGAGTACACGAAGAAAGAGAGGAAGGAATTTGATCTATAGGCTTTTTTTCTCTGGCGCTTTAGGTCGAACGGTCAAGCGGCAAGACTGCCTCTATAAAGTACGTGCTCAAAGGTAGAAGGAAGATTTTTAATTTGATCTACTTACCTGACAACACTGTGCCAGACAGTGAAAGTTGTTTTTGTGGTTATGTCAATTTTTGTTTATGTTTTTATTTTTTCGTAAATTTTAATAAATATAAAATAAGATGATTTTCGCTAATTTGGGTTCTACCGTTTAAGGTAAATAAAAAGTTTTTTTACTGTCACTACAATAAATATGTCACTTGCAAAACCAATAGCAGTTTTTAGAATGACATCATAATATGTATCACACCAGTGTTGTAAAGTACTTTGCAACACTAGTGCTGTAAAGTACTTTGCAACACTAGTGTGATATAACGCATTTTCTATGCATGAAATCAGTGTGTTATTTGCTATTTTCACAAGTGGTCGTAGGAAAATATTGTTAATGACGACGAAAAAAATATTTTGAAATTTTCAGTCCTTAATATTAACATTAAGAGATGCATCATTAAAATTATCGATTTTTCAACAATTGTTGCATTTTTTTATACAAAACTCGGAATCAGTCAATCTTGAACCTTTGACCAATTTATATTCTTGAAGAAAATAAAATTCTATACAATTTTTGGATTTTTTAAAATTACCATAAATATCAATATCCTTAAAAAAATATTTATTTTTAGGAAAATTCCATGCTCTACAAAAGATCTTCAGCATTTTTCGATAAATTTATTCTTTTGAAAGTTATTCAATGTTGAAATAAACTTTCATTTAAATTTTAACATTAAATATCTTTGAAAGGAATGAATTTATTTAAAAAAATTAGAAGACGTTTTTTGTGGAGCATAAAATTTCAGTGTTGCCAAAAAAGTAATATGTATTGTTTTTATTGGTTTTAGAAAATTGCGCAATTATTAAAATATTATTTTACAAGTAAAAACAATACTACTTGTTTTTGTCAATTGACAACATTTAAATGTTATGGAAATTACCAAAAAAAAAACTTAATGCCAACATAAAAATGCCACTGTATGTCAGCCAACATGAGAGGGTAATTTTCCTTTTATCAGTCCATAAATATTAAGGTCTGGTTACACATAACCGCATCAAGGCCGCATCAAGCCAGGATTCTCAATGATGGAGAAAAGTGGGGCAGATAAATTCGAAAAAATTCAAAAACACTTTTCATGGCCTCAAAAATATAAAATGTATTTTTGTTAAGCTAAGTCTATTGTTTTATGTATGTTTATCTTCTTGTTTAAATAAAACCGATTTTTCTACTTATCTTTGTTCCTTTTTATCCAAATTTTAAGTGAGGTATAGGTAAACCTATCTTACCTTATTTGTAAAGGTTTATTTTACGATCAGCTGTATTTTAAAGCGATAGAAACTCGACGCACGGCTGCAGGCTTGTTGCGGTGTGTCCAGACCTTTAGAAGTCCATTTTATTTTGGTACGGTCCTGATACTAGGTCAGAATTTTGTGTTTTTAAATACAGGGTAAATCTCCCTTTATCGCAGAGAACTTTAGATTTTTTAAAATTATTGTTTTATTATTTTTATATTATTGTGACATTCCGTTATCATAAAAACAAAATACCAAATTTTTCGATATAGGGCGACTTTGTTATTTTAAAAGGTAAACTATTTATATTTTTTTATTTTTCTAAAATTTAATCCTTTTCATTAAAAAAATGTTCGCATGAAATTAAAAAAAATAGAGATTTATTCACCTTTAAAAAATTGAGCACGGTAACTAAAATTATTCTCTTTGAATGTGGTAGACAATGATTTTTCATGAATAATGAAAGTATTATTTTACAATGAAAATTTGCTATATACAGGGGTACAAACAAAATAACACAACAAAGCTTTATGTTAATTACAAAATAATAGTTGCAGTAAAGCTAGATTACTTTTTAAATTGTTTTTGTAAATATTTTAAATAACCTATAGATTTGTTGTTTTTTTGTAACCTTTATGTAGGAAATTTTAATTGTCCAATTACCGTGCAGTTAATTTTTTTGATGTCAATTATTACGTTATTGTTTTAGTAACGGACGCATTTTTAGCTTTTTAGGAAGGAAGGGGAGTTACCCCGAAAAAATTTGCAACAAAAAAAATTTTAAACAGCAAAAAACAAAGAAAAGGTCCTCACTTCAAAAAAAAAAAAAAGCATACAACCTTGTGATTTTTCTTACAAAAACATGTTCCTCAGCATATTATGCTAAAGTGGACATCCTTTTAGTGGTAGAACTAGGTAACTGAAAAATCGATTTTATAGACAGTACCGGACAGTACCATATGACATTATTTCAAGAAGGCCACTACAGCTTCGGGCAAACAAATTCATAACCGCAAATAACTCAAAATTACTGTTTTTAGGTTAGTACCTAGTTCTAGTTCTAAACCCACGATATAATAACATTTATTAAAAACACAACAAAATAAAGTTTATTAACAAGAATATACCTTGTTGCTAATGGGTGGGGGAAGTTCAAACTCCCTCCCCCTATTTACGACTATGGTTTTAGTGCATGTTTTTAAAAGATCGATGCAAGGCCTTTAAAAAAGTGCGCAATCGTGCATTTAAACAACATTTAAATAAATTAAATTGGATTACCTTTAATAATATATTTATTTTATTTACCAATAAAATTACAAAGGAAAATACCGGAAATATATGCTTATTTTTTGAAGAGGAACTCTCTTTCACTTATCTAATAAATAGAGAAGAATAAATAAATAAAATTAAAAAATTCTGCCTATTAAATTAAGATTTTAAAACTACAAATAGAAATGAATAAAAGCTTAGAATATTATTTAAAAAATATGGTAAGGATGATTATTTTTATTATTCTTTTATGTGTACTTGTGCTGCTACTTAATGATGGCACAAGGTTAATTACCGGTACTAACATAAGAACGTGTTTCTTAAGCCTATTTTACACATTACAAATTATTAACCAAAATCTGTTTAAATGATTGGTCAAATATTTAAACAAGATATTAAAAAGGTAATAGTCCAGGAAGTAGCAATTTCGGAATAACAAAGAATTTCAGGTTGGCTGATTTTTTGATTTGTTGTTCTCTCTCCTCTTTCGGGTAGATCCTTGGCTGTCTGGCTGGCGGTAGCGGTTGCGTTGGCGCCCAGCTGTGACCTTGACATTTGAAGCTGTCGCCTTGTCATTTAGAGTTATCACTGATATGTCCAAAAATGCAGACCTTGGTCATATATTATTGTTCCAAGTTTATTAAAATATACCGAACGATTCAAAAGTAAGAACGACTGTATAATTAGCAATAATAAAAGTGTCTGGCAATAAAAAAAAACATGTTTGGTAAACCTATATAAAGAAAAAAAAATGAAAATTAGCTTCTCGAAATGTTTTTAAAACCTTGGATTATTACCTGTACAGGTAGGATGCGAACTAATAAACGCAGCCACTACCGCCAGCCAGACAGCCCAGGGTCGATCCAAAAGAGGAAGGAGAACAATATATTAAAAAATCAGTTGACCTTAAACTTTTTTAAAAACGTTGCTACCTCCTATACTATCAACTGTTTTTAAAATTTGTAAGATATTGACCAATTTATTCGCAGTATTGAAATTATGCCAACGTAGATGTAAATAATTATTTAAAAAAAAAAAATATTACTGGGCTATTCTTCCCTTGGAGTAAAGTGTTTTGTATGAAACTGCTTTAAAAAAATGTTTTATAAAATAAACAAATATTGCAAAAACGTCATAGAAATAATATTTAGCTAAAATCTGACCAAGTGTTTCTCAAAGATGCGCACTAAAATTTTTATGTAATTGACACGTTTTTATTAGCTGCGCCCTCTATTGGAGATTTACTATACTACCTGCATTAGTGTTACTAACACCCTCTATTTTTATTAGATTACAAAACTAACGACAAAAATTAAGGAAAAAAATATTTTTGACAATAAATGAAACTAAAACGTGGAAAATATTTTTTAGAATAATCTTAAAACAACAATAAACAAAAATATCATTAATATTGTAAAAAAGCATGAGCGCTTGTGTCAAATTTTTGGTATGTATATCGAGCGAGGACGCTTTTTTACAATAATACTAGTATTTTTTATCTTTGGACAAACCACGAAGGCTTAAAGCCTAAATACTAACGTACCGGGACTTAAATACTTGAAGATTTGGGGGAGAAGGAAAGACCTCCGCGGGCAGCAGGTTCCACAATCTAGAAACTCTAGGGATAAAAGAACGAACAAAGTGTTCGGAGCCTGTCCAGTTGGACCGTATAAGGATGCATACGCGCGGAACCACGAGTTTCTCTGTTGGGAACCATGAGTGGAGGAACTATACTGGACAAATCTTCAGAGCAGAAGCCATGGAAGTACCTATCAAAAAGCGATAAATCCCCCACAGCCCGACGATGGGCAAGAGAGGAAAGCCTTTCTGTAAGTGAAGGATCATTAATGAGACGAATAGCTCTTCTTTGAATAGAATCAAGAATGCTTAGGGTTGTGGGGGACGCCATGCCCCAGATATGAGAACAATATTCCAAGGGAGGTCGGATTTTGGACACATATAAAGTGTATAGATTAGAAGCGGATTGGCTCGAAAGAGAAATCCAAGCTTTTGAAGCTGCCGTGGCTATAGATACAATGTGTTTATGCCAGTTAAGGTTACTTTCAAATGTGACGCCCACAAGATTGACATTAAGAGCATATGTTCATATAAAGTATTTTTTTCTAATATTTATTGTAGAATAATTATCTAAAGTTTGTTAGATTTTTTAACTACTTACACCCAGTATAGCAAATGCTATTGGCCTGTAGAAGAACATTTTGATTGAAGAAAATGTTTTTTGATTAAATTTGCAAAAATAAGTTCATTGTTTTATTGTTTACCCTAGACAGTTGGAACAGAAAATTAAATTTTGAAGCGAAGTCAATAGGATGAACCAGGTGACAAATATTCAATGGTCTGGTCAGTTTATTTGCTGGGCTACTGGGTTCCAACGAAACTCGGCCAGTGTCTGCATAAAATGAGCACGTCCTCTCAGTTAACTCGAAAATCGAATCTTATTCTTAGTCTTGTAACATACCACCAATTTGTGAACTTAATTGACACACTTTAAGTATCGTCTCTAGTACCCATTCTAAACACCAGTTAAGAAACAAGTTTAATGTGAAGAATATACACCTAGAATCAGGCTTCTCGATCTCTTTTCACGATTTATTCTTGTTTTTAATCATACCATACACTTTTAACAAAACACACGCGACTTTCTTCACTCTTCGTTTGTTCTTCAATAATTAAAATCTCGCTTGCCATGACCGTGACAATTGGTGCGAATTCTGGCACATATTGTTGCCGGTGCCATTTTTGGTGAATTGTGTTAATAGTGCAAAAGTGTTTTTTAAAGCTCACAAGCTTAAATAGTAAATTTTGTGAAAAGGAAACAAAACTTGCAAAATCTGAAAAAGATTGTATTTTGCAAATTAAGTCAAGGTTAATAGTGATGGTGAGAAATAAGAAAAGGTGATTTGTTTGTCACCAATGATATATTTTGGCAGAGTTGATAAAAATTAATAGTGTTATTGGATATGTTAACTGGATTTTTAAAGGAGTTACCAAAAATTGTAACTGGGAATGAGGTATGTAAACAAGTCTTATATTTTAAGTAAAACTACCACTGAAATACAGAGTGTTCTTTTTATGCTCGATATGTTAAACTTCCCCGGGAAAAAATGTCTGAATTGAACACTGGTCACTAACCCTACATTTACAACCAATTCAGAAATTTCAAATTGACGTTTACACAATTGGTTAAACTTTACTTATCAAATTTGGATTTGACAAGTAAAGTTTAACCAGTTGTTCAAACTTCAATTTAAAATTTCAGAATTGGTTGTAAATGAGGCCTAACACTTATGGTAGGTTGACATCTGACATTTATTGCAGACAGAAATTCTGGCTAATGTAAACGGTCAAAAATATATTCTATTTTATTCTATTTTTGGTTTTTGGCTATTACCCGTAATGTATTCAGCCATCCTCAAGTGGTTGTGGACAAAAATTTATGTCCGATAGAAAAATTTTATTGTTTACATTAGCCAGAATTTATATCTAACATAAATATCATGCAATAAATGTCAGATATATAGATAATTTTATTTTGACGGTTTTCACAAAATTGACATTTATTTAAATAGGTGTAACTCCATACAATGAAAAAAAAACTAAAAAATTCATAAGATATATAGTAGGCTAGGTCGGGTGATGGCATGGTGTGTTAAAGCGCTGCCGCTGGGTTGTTGCGCGCACAACCAACGTGACTGGGTTCGAATCCAGGTGCAGCTAAAGAACTTATTTATAAGTTTGGTTAAAAATTTAGTGATTAGCCCATCAACAGACGGACAAAGTTCAAAAATGTATCGACGCTAATACCTAGCAAGGACTAAGGCTCCAGAATACACTTTGTCGTGTCCTGCGCCACCGTAGGCCTACGGACCCTACCCTGTTGGAAGGGTCAGATATCTCTCTGGGTAGAAACGTGGTCTTAAGTTGTTGTGAATAGAACCATGGTTCGAATTTCACGTTAAGTTGTGTGGCGGACTCCACCCAGACGTAAAAGACAGGGCTTTAATGCATGGGATATCTCGGCCCTATTGTAAGGTCTAAGATGTAAGGGTAGGCTATGTTTTGAGTTAAATAAGCATTGGTATTGTTAATACTTTGTATTTCTTTTATTCTTGCTTTACAAATGTAGGTAAATAATGACTGACACTAATTTCTTTCTAAGATATTTAACCGGAAATAATTAATCCTTTTTTGACTTCAAACATATCGGTTATGGACTGCAATAGGTCCACAACTTAAAAAAAATACAAGTTTTGAACTTGGAATAGGTGTAAATAGAAAAACACAGTTTCTTTTTAGTAGCAATATTGGCAGAGATGATATAATTTTTTTTGTCTTCAAAATTATCGGGGAAGAAGGAATAGAGTAGGGTTTAAAAAGATAAGGCCCTTTTTTTTGTTTTAAAATTTCATTTTTATGTTTTATTTGTTTTCTGGGAGATTAAATTTAAACAAAATATTATTTGGCTTTTCTCCAGAATAAAATTTAAAAGTTTATTTAACATTTTAAGAAAATTAAAACTTTTATACATTATGAGGAAACAATTCTGCTTTTACATAATAAAATAAAAGTTATTATTGCTTTAAAAGAAATAAAATAATGAAATATTCAATATTAAGTTACTTACAATACAAAGCTTTCAATCTATAAACAAAGGTTCATTGGCACTCCGTTGAAATCATTTTAATGCAATAAAATAAAATCTTAACAAGACGCCAGACGAGAAATGGGCCAATGGTTGAAATAAAAAAATAAATTAATTTCATGGCTCCAAAATTGTTTTTTGGCCTTCTGCATGTAAAACATAGTAGTGAACTTTTTGACAAAAAAGTGTGCGTTCGCTTAGTCCGGCACCCGAAACTTTTGACACTGACAGGCTGGGTTAAAGCGCCGCTTTCATATATGGGGTATGAATATTCCTGGTAGACTCGTCAAAAGGAACCCCTAAAAACGTTTTAAAAGCGTTCTTATCATAAAGCCCATTTCATTACAGGCCCAGGGACTAGATGTCACGTTGGCAATTTTTTAAATTTTTACGACGGTTGCTAGGTTTACTTTTACTTTATTTTACTTTTGGCCCACGAACAGAAAGGTACCTTTTCTTCCGCTAAATCAAAGTAAAAGTTTGAAAAGTAGAATTTTTAAATTCTCAAAAAGTCGGAAATGTCCACATTACCCTAACCATTCTTGATTCTATTCAAAGAAGAGCTATTCGTCTCATTAATGATCCTTCACTCACAGAAAGGCTTCCATTCCTCGCCCATCGTCGAGCTGTACAAGTTTATCGCTTTTTATAGGTAATTTCATGGCTTCTGCCCTAAAGAATTGGCCAGTATAGTTCCTCCACTCACGGTTCCCAACAGAGAAACTCGTGGTTCCGCGCGTATGCATCCCTATACGGTCCAACTGGACAGACCCCGAACTTCCCACTTTGTTCGTTCTTTTATCCCCAGAGTTTCTAGATTGTGGAACCTGTTGCCCGCGGAGGTCTTTCCTTCCCCCAAATCTTCAAGTATTTAAGTCCCGTGTCAACAAACTCCCCTTACCTCGCTTAAGACACCCACGGTACGTTAGTATTTAGGCTTTTAAGCCTTCGTGGTTTGTCCAAAGATAAAAAAAAAACATACGTAGCTGTGAATAAAATAATACATTACCTACTTTCGTGTCAAATACATCTGAATTTTTAACTGACAGTCGAGTTCAAGTAAATCAATTAATTTTAATTTTAAATTAACGTACCAATGTTAAATCATTTTCACAGGATTGTTAATAATTAAAAATGCAATATTATTGTGTGAACCTATTCTATAAATAAACTAATAATAAATAACTACAAAATGCTGTAACAGTACAAAGTAACAGTAAACGATTTACCAGTTTTTATTGATAAAGATAAAAAATTATGGGTAAAGCACTAAAAAATAATGAGCTTATAATTTTAGAACGATAGATTTACAATATTTTTATTTATTTTTAATCTTTATGCGCTATGTTTAATTTACTAATAAACTAACTGTTTATATTTTTTTCTCGTGCTGTAAATAAGAAAACAATTAGATAAAAACATAACAATAAAATAAATTACCCATATAACATTTTTTGCCGGCATTGTACATTTAATTTACTGGCATTACCAACACTCTTTAATGGCAAGGCATTGGCAAAAAGGTATCAAAAAGACGCGAAAGTGGGCAATTGGCCGTTATTAGGCCACGTGTTGCAGATAAAGCGATGGCATCCGTCATTAATAAGTTATTGGCAAAAAAATGCGTTTAAGATGATGGCATCCATCATTAATAAGTTATTGGCAAAAAGATAACAAAAGACACGAAAGTGGGCAAATGCAGATTCTCCCAAGCAGCAAGCTGACGTCTTATTGACGAAAATTGTCGCATATACTTTTTTTAAAAGTAAAATGATGCGATATTTTATTTGAAAATTAAAATAGGGAAAACTCCTTACTGCATGCAATTTCCTTGCAATGCAAAGTATCATCTCTCTGGACACTGTCCAACTTGGAGATGCAGATTTTTACACTAGCCGAAGATATTTCTTTCAAAGCTAAGTGAGATCACCTACCGCAGACCGCTCTCGAATTATTTTTGTCTAATGGGTACGGTTTAGACGATAAAAAGCGAAGATATTGCAGAAACGTAGTAGTTTATCGTCCATTACGCCATCTATCGGTATGTCAAAAAACTATTAAATATATATAATATGTTTTATTAACACGTCTTTAAAACTTTTAATAAAGTTTTAAACAAAATGTTTACAGCTCCTAACAGTCTACTTGAATATCTTGCCTTCTTTACTAGCCATCACCAATTAATCACACAACACACACTTATTAGGTAATGAATACATTTAATTATGTCTATTAAAAAACTCTTTTCTTTAAAAAAGAAACTAAAAAGCTAGAAAACCACGTAGAAAACAAATGCACAAAGCGGTCACCTTCGGCCGAAATTAACGTAGCTAATTTTACCATAATATCTAATAATAACATTTTAGGTTTTAGACCATGCAGAACTTTTATTAAAAAATAACTTTCTTTCCTAAACTTAAAAATAAGTTTTCCGTATGCGAACTTAAGTAGACAAGGTGTAGTTTACAAAAAATGACTAAAAAAACACGTTTATTAACCACATCAAACTAAAAAGTAATAATTAATTTTTTAAATAATTTTAAAACAATAATGAACGAAAAATACTAGTATATTATTTTTATTAAAAAATATTTACTCTAAACCTCTCATAGACGACATAGGTAAAATTGTACTTTTTCCTTGTACGTCAAAAATTGTCTTTTAATGAAAAGAAGACGTCCTCAAAACCTCAAAAAAAAATTAAAAATGTCGTATACAGGTTATTAAAAAATGGATACTTTTTAAAATTTTTAACACCCCGTAACACAAAAAGTAAGACGTTTGTTCTTCCTATTACTTTAGGGTAATCGTTTATTACTTATTATTGCAAGAACAAAGTTGCTCTTCATGATATATAAAAAGTTTAATTTTCTTTAAATATATACAGGGTGGCTCACCATATTCGACACGGTCTGTAGCTGAATAACCATTGGGTTTTTATAAAACATAAATAAGGAAACATATAGAGGTCGGATAAGGCCACAGTATAAAATTATTTTAGTATATACAGGGTGTCTCAAAAATGGGTGACGTATCAAAGTTATGTTTTTTAAAATGAAACACCCTAGATTTTATGACGGTTTTAGATTATACTCAAAAAAATAACTTAAGTTTTTTGATAGTACCGAGTGTATAATTTTATTTGTTTTTGTAATATTTGATTTTTTTTTAATGCAGAGGTGCAATTCAATTAATTTTATTTTAACACTATATACTTTTTAAACTTTAAAATTTGTTACAAGATTAGGAAAAGTCTGCCTTATTATACCTAGGTCTTATCGAGATCACATATTGTACAGGGTAATCAAAAAATAATTTCAAATTTTCAGAAAATCAAACAGCAATATCTCTATTATTTTAAATGGTGTACCCTGTATTTTTTTACACCACATGATTACCAATAAAATGCCCCTTTCCATGGTGTATAGGTTGTCCATACCTATCTTTTATACATTTTTAGTAAATTACGTTTTAACACATTTATATTCAAAATGTCTATTTAAATTTAAGTAGGCTGTGATATAGCTATGTCTGTTTACTAAGCCATTATTGTGAAATGTAGATTTGTCTAAAAAAAAAATAAACACAAAATTAAAAAGATTTTCTATGTTCTGCCACTATTTCTAAAATCCACAGACAAAATTGAATCAGTTGCTTATAATGCTACTTCAAATAATACATATTTCAGCTAAATGTGGAAATGATAAAACTTGTGTTTTAAATCAATTTTACTAATC